>VDFB02283946.1:15000-37827 GCA_007258455.2 Sequoia sempervirens | reverse complement strand
TTATCGTTCTAGTTTTATTTTTATTTTTATTTTTATTCTCTTATTTATCTTATTTATCATTATCATTTTATTTTAATAGAAACTATATATATTAATTAATAAACATCATATAATATTTATATTTTTAATTTTTATCATAATAAATTTCTTTATATAATTCTCTTATATAAATTTATTTCTTTATATATTTCTTTACATAGAATTATATAGGATTATATAATTCTTTTATACAAATTTATTTCTTTATTTCTTATATAGAGGTAAATTCTTTATATAATTCTCTTATATAATTTTCTTTTCTTCTCTTTATACTATTACAATTTCTTTATATCATCTTTATCTGAACCTTTTTGATTGCTCAATTTCTAGTTTTCTTTTTTACTCTCTAATTCTCTATCGTGTTTCCTTTACAACTTTCTTTGTTTTAAATTATCTCATTCTTCATTCCCTCTTCAAGGTGCTATCTGGAGTTCAATCGCTTTCTTTATCTTCTCCTTTGCTCCTTTGCTTTTCTTTTTAATCCACCCCCAACCTCGAACCGTGTGCCTCCTTCCTTGTGTTCCCCCCCTCTCTCTCTTTTTAGCTTGCTTTGGTCTGCAACAATCCATTTTCTCCTCCAGCTCTCTTTCATCCTGATGATGGATCATGTAGTATTATTCGAAACGTTGATGTGAAAAACCAAAACACAATCAAATCCAGAAATCTTATTGCACCACTTGATGGATTGTGGAAACTTGATATCTTTAATAAAGCACTCTTTCAATGTGCAAGGCATGAGGAAGAAGCTCCCGGTCAGGGGATTGCATAAAAAGGCTCCGCAGAAAAGAAGAGGGAATATGAATGAGGATAGGGAAATAGAAAATTTTATTTTAAAAAAAAATAATGTCTTAATTTAAGACAATTAAAAAATTAAAAATATTTTGTCTTAAATTAATGTCTTAAACTTCCCCTATATGTAGTAGTGAGATAATGTTATCAGTGAAGAGATTGTACCTATTCTTTGGAATTGAATGAGGTAGCACGTGTAGTATCTCGAATGGGCATATGGCAACGCATGAGTTGAACAACAAGAAGAACAATGCCTGAAAGGAAAGACAACAAAAATTTCAGCACATATAACAACATTATCTAATTAGAAACACACACATTATGTACAAAAAGTGTCTTTTCCAACGTGAAAAATAATGCCAGCATTCTATTTGTTGCAATCAGATGAGTCAAAGTAATGAATTGTAGAAAAAATATTTTTGTAGCTTTTATTCATATCGCTAATTATATTTGTTGCACTTATGTATCTTTCTAACTAAAAGCATTGCTTCCCATTTCATAACTAAAAATAGTATGTTGATACATGACACCCTTACTTTCACTAAACATTCCTTTTGACTATCTCTTCATATGTTTCAAATAGAAAATGCACATAACAATTTCAAATGTGGAAAAAACACTAGGTTGTGAGACACTGTTGATTTTATGCAAACTTTAAGAGAACAATGTTATGAAGTTCACCTTCTTGATACTTGATAACCCTTACTTTCAACAAACATTCCATTTCAATATGTCTTCATATGTTTCAATCAGAAAAAGCGCATAACAATTGGATGATAGAAAACACATTAGGAGGTGACTAACTTCTTTTAAGCAGACTATAAGAGAACAATGTTTTGAAGTTCACCTTCTTCTTTTATGACAACCCTTACCTTCAGCAAAACAATCCATTTCAATATTTGTTCATACGTTAGGAACACAAAATGCACATCATAGTTGCAGGATGGAAAACAGACTGCATTATCAGTCACTTCTTATTTTATGCAGGCTGTAAGAAAATAATGTTTTTCATTGTAGTTCAGCAAAGTCAAATTTGCAAACTTAACTATCTAAAACTCTTAACCACCAAATCCACCCTTGGTTTGCAGAGTCTGTCTTCCTCAAACGCTTATTTAGGAAACCCTTCTTTAAAGCCATTCACATGAGTGTAACTTGGAAAACTATATTCCACTCTTTCTCAAACCTTCAAACCAAGTCAAACACCTTTATTGAGGCTTGTACATGCTTAAAAGAAGAAGGGATATCACTGCCCTCACCTTTTTTGATGAAACCCTAACCTAAAACCTCACTTTTAGTCAAGGAATGTCTATCAAACCTAGGGGCAACAAAGTTGAAGGTAAGATTAAGTTTTTGCAAGCTTAATTTGTCATGTTTGAAGAGCGTTTAGAGTTTGGGAAGCTTGGGGACATTTAATTCCATAAAAACCTCATGAAAATGGCTCAAAATGAGGGTTTAGTGAAAAAGTGTGTTGGGAACCGTATCTTTGAAAAGTAATTGTGGATGTGCTAATTTTGGTAACTAGTTAATGTGTTAGAGTAAAGGTTTTAACTTAATTATATTAATTAAGTTACCTTTATTCCTCTCTTAAGATTTCACTTTAGATGCATATTGTGACATTTAATAATTATATTAATTATTAAATGTCTACCTATTAGGGTTACTTTTTAGGTTTTGCTTGATCTCCTTTTAAGGATTGATCTTTGTAAATATTTCATTCTATTGTTCTGATAATATATCTCTCATATTACAGAGGTTCAAACCCTCTCTTGTTTTTTTCTCCATTCTCTTCCCTATGACATGTATCTCTTTGCATGCAGGTGTTCTTGGACTTTGAAGTTGGTTTTGACAACTTCTACATAATGTTGCCTCATCAAAACACCTAACGAATTCAAATAGTCCTTTAACAAGTTTGGAAACTTAGGTATTATCTACTTTTGGGAATAGTCAAGAAAGCGTTGATCTACTAAACCCTTACTTTATGCACAAAAAAAGCTCTAACAAATGAGGGTTTAATAGAATACTATATTCCAAACCTTGCCATGCTCTTCCATCAAATGAAACATGTTTGAAATGTCTTCCCATGCTTTAGGAACAAACTTTGAGCCCCATTAAATGCACTTTCCTCAATTCCTAACTAGTATGCATCCTTTTTCATTGGAAAACTTGTGTATTCTCTAAAGATGAACAACTAAAAATTGAATGGTTTTCTTCCCATGCATGATTCAACATATACACTTCTTAGAGCATGGTATTGCATAATGTCATACCAAAAATTGGACTTATGTAAGCAAAGTTATTAAATTTGAACCATACCTTCCATTGGGTTTACACTCACGAAAGACAGTTGTCGGCGAGGACTCCTTTCCCCATATTAGAATGCTAAAGTGAACAAATATAGCCCAAAAAGAAATTAGAAAGTTTATAACGTGGTACAAGCACATACTAGAAAAAAATAAATCTGCAATACAATTTCGTATTACAATATATAAATTGAAATGGGTTTTGTCATAGTCACTCGTATTAAATGTTGTATCCTCTGCCACATCCATAACAGTTGTGCCTGAAGTCTAACATTCCATATTAACATTCAAATTCAAACTATTGTTCACGGACAAGGGAAAGAAGTCATCCACAGGGGTTTGATGATCTGAATGTTGTGCAGAATGATTCATACGCTGGGTTTGATGTCGACGACGATCCTTGCTTGCACTAAACCATGGACGCATGTGAATGGTGTCAGTTGCACCTTCATTAGGATCTAAAATGAATTCAAACAATAATGTATTTGATTTTTGTAGGTCCTCTAGAAACCTATCCATGCAAACTGCACGTATGATTGCACTTGTTGTAGAGATTGTGGTAGTGTACGCATCACTTTCTTCAAGAGTTCATTTGTGTCATTCCAAAGAGACATTGTCACCACATGTTCATCATATACATGAGTGATAGAAGGAGCTTGCATAGGGGTGAGAACAGTTGGATTGTTTTCCTCTATAGCCTCCTATGACAATGTCTCATTCAAATCCATCCCTGTATCAATTGGTTCACCTCCCTCGTTGAAATGACCACACAAAAGAAATCTATATTACATAGTAGACAAATCAAAACACAATTGACACCCATAACATAACACAATTCAAATTGAAATTCACTTACCTGGACGAACCCTTCAACGACAAATGATCTTTTCATCAATTCAGCAACCTTGAGGACATGTTTGCAAGTGTTCCCCTGCAAACTCCAAGGGAAGTCACAAACAAAAAGGTGCTCCCCAAATTTTCAAACAACATAGTGCATTGGCCTACTTTGACTTTTCACCCTGTACTATACAAGATTTGTTTCATCGGGAATACAGTCATCGTCCTGAATTGCCTTGGCCCACTCCACACTAGATCACATATTTAAACACTTTTGGTTTGTCAAAAAACCATAATGTTGCAACTTTTCCTTTTTCATATAGAATGGTTCCATTTTATACACAAGTGTGTAATAAAAATAGTCCATTCTCCTTGTGCATTTTTTGAATGATCACACAAGCACCAAGTTTTGGAGTGCACAATGGTACGACTCAATGGCTACATTTGTATCCTGGTTGGCATGTGGGAATAGTCTGCAATTTTTTGCCCACATGGTTTCCAAAAAAAATCCAATAGTCAAGTAAACCACAACGTATTAGAGGTGACATAAAAGAATTTGAATGGTGTGAATCCTGCGAGGTGACAAAAACTATCAAAGTTCACCAATTCGACCTTCTCCTTCACACTAGGTCTTGTTGAAGTACTCTAAGAATCAGGGTTGATCATTGAACTCCTAAAAGAAAGAGTTCAATAGCTAAGTGACACAATCTTTGGTGTCACCGATTGCCATCATGATCGCACCAAGACTACGGAAGATGTCCATTTCCCTTTCCTTGGCTGCATACTTATATACATTCTTTAGCCAACATGCCAGAGGCATAAAAGCACACGACATTGAAAGACAACCCTAATAGACAAAAGAAAATGAAAAAGGTACACAAATTAAGAAAGGGATGCACATATTGTATGGCTTGGATTTCTACGGTCACATCATCTGTCAAAAAGTGCATTAATTCTCTAGTTAGGCTTGGCTCTTCTTCCACGGTCGTGCAATGCCACACAGAGATGTCTCTAATCTTGTTTTGTGAGGAGACTATCCACACAACTGACACACAACTCTGTTGCTCATCAAAAACAAGGATAGTATACAATGGATACTATAGACAGAACAACTTAGCATGAGCATTGTGAAGTTTACAGCTAACAAGATCATTGAAAACATGAAGAACTATTTGTCAATGCTTGTAAAGCCTCACCCCATATTTGTTAGTTGAAAATTTGGAATCCATTGAGATGAATGAATTATGTGAGCAGCTAACCATCCTATCCAGCATCCATGGAGTCTGAACCTCGATAACAAAAGGTGTATTGTTCCCATCGAGTCATTGAAAGGAGAAGAAGTTGTCAAAGTCCTGTGCACTCCACTTTAGGATACTTGTCAAATCAACTTTATGTTTCCATGCATGAGTAGAATGCACCTTTCGCCAGGCATTCATTACATCCTTTTTGTAAGAAATTGATCTCTGAAGAACATCATGCCACATAACATAGGATCATTGATGTGTCTATCCATTATTGCATTGACACTAACATCCATGAGCAAAAGGCTTTCAATATAGCTTTTGCACTCTGCAGATAGATTAGCGAAAAAAATAGAACCCTTCTCTCCACTTGTGTCATGAATTCCATGGCAAAATTGACTATTTTTATCAACGTGGAACATTTCTTTGTAGAAAATATAGGCAACATTAGGTTTGTCATTCATAACCTTCACCATGAAGTGGTATTGATGACCTCGCATTTGTACAAACGTCTTATGTGGTTTCTTCTCTGGTGGAGGTTGTCCTCTCTTGTCTTGAGGACCGTATTGACACTAGTAGCTGTGAGAAAGGGATCATCTCATCATCTTGAACCAAGGAGAGTAAACTATCATTTGACCATAGAAATGAATGTTGAAAGATACAAACCTTTGATAGGAAATTGTTTTTCCATAAGTTATGTCATCAATAGGACAGTAGGTGGTAAGTTCTCTTGTTTTCTTGTACACAAATTTGGTTTCAAAACCTTCAATGGAAATTTCATTGCAAATGAAATGATCAAGTCTCGTAAGAGGAATTGCTACAACAAGGTCAAGGACCTTATCCTTGTTGATGGAAATATCAGCCCATTCCAAATTAGAAGACAAAAAAGGAGAGCCTCCATTTTGTACATCTTACACCTACAATTCATCTTGCTTCTTCCATTTCAAACCTCTCCCCATTCTAGGAAACGACATAATTGGATAAATATTTAACATTAGTGTGGATTGTGTGAAGAAAAAGAAATAAACCATTCATTAAAAATAGATAAAATGTGCTTGCATAATTGTCACCCATGTGAAACCAATACGAGGTTGCCGACTTCAACCAAGGAAAATCAAAGGTGATAGATTCAATCAAGCTACGCATAAAATAGAACACAAATGCATGTTGGAAATTGGACAGTCCATCTCAACATACAGGTGGAAATAGATAAGGACAACAAAAAATGGCAAGCAAAACCTTTGATGACATCCTAGAATGGAAGAGAAAGTAAAAAAAAGTGCATCCATTGTTGCGAGCAATGCCAAAATGATAACATGTTTCTTGCATCTATTGAAAAAAAATGAATCAGTAATGGAGAGTATGAGGAAAGGCATAAAACTACAAAATTTTCTATGAACCATGATGTAAGCAATTGCAGGTTGGAAAACATAGCGTGTAGATGAGCCTTCACACTAACATAAAGACCACAACCCCGCAAGTAAATATAACAAATATTTTAGAGTATGGGGTACAAACTCTTTACCTAAAGCACGTATGAGGGTGCCAGATATTCACTTCCATTTCGTGACATAATTTAACGGAGGAGTAAAGCACATCCAGTAATTAATGAAATAAATAAGCCGGGGTTGAACCACACACGCATCAATGGTTCAAACCTAGGAACTCAGCATGCAGCGAGAGCGAAACATGCATCACAATACATGTAATTATTTCGGCACAACAATGGCTGCATTATCGCGGCTACCGCCGCTATTGTGGATGCGGTGTAAGGCGTTAAATAGAGGAAGAAGGAGGGTTAAACAAAACCTTTGATGGCAACCCGCATGTAAAAAGAATAAGTCGCATCCATTTCATTAAGCAAATGCCAAATATACTGAGCGTTTCATCTATTGAAAAAAAGATGAATCAGTAATGGAGTGTATGAGGAAAGGTATAAAGGTGTAAAATTTTCTATGAACCATGATGTAAGCGAATGCAGGTTGGAAAACATAGTGTGTAGATGAACCTCCACGTTGACATGAAGACTGCAACCCCACATGTAAATATAACAACGATTTTAGAGAATATGGGGTGTACAAACCTCTTTTACCTGAGGAAGCATGTTGTGATATTCATCCTTCCATTTTGTGTGACTTAACATGAGGAGCAAAAGCACTTCTAGCAATTAAGGAAATAAACAGGTGAAGGTTGAACCACACATTCAGTGGTTCAACGTAGAACTTCATATGTGGCGTAGGAGTGTAACATGCATCACAATATGTAATTAATTATACAATGGAAACAACAAATGTATTATCATGTTAATATACATTGGTTGTGTTGCGTGTGTAAGTGGTAAAGGAGAGGAAGGGTTAGAGGGCAAGTAAAACCTTTGATGACAACCTTGTATGTAAAAAGAATAAGTGCATCCATTGTTGTGAGCAACGCCAAAATGATAACATGTTTCTTACATCTGTTGAAAAAAAGATGAATTAGTAATGGAGTGTATGAGGAAAGTTATAAAGGTGTAAAATTTTCTATCAACCATGATGTAAGTGAATGCAGGTTGGAAAACACAATGTGTAGATGAACCTCCACACTGACATAAAGACCACAACCCTGAATGTAAATATAATAATTTAGATTTCAGAGAATATGGGGTGTACAAACCTCTCTTACCTGAGTAGGCATGTTGTGATATTCAGCCTTCCATTTAGGGGGTCTTAACATGTACAACAAAGGCACATCTAGCAATTCATGAAAAAAAGGAACTGAAGGTTGAACCACATGATGAGTGGTTCAACCTACAACTTTGTATGTGGCGTATGAGTGTAATGTGCATAACACTATGTAATTAATTCTACAGTTCCAAGAATGGATGTATTAGGGAAGATACCTTGGTTGTGGTGCATGTGTATGTGTTAATGGAGAGGAAAGGTTACAGGGCAACCAAAACCCTTTAGAACCTTCTATGTAAATAAATGTGCATCCATTGGTACCAGCAATGCCAAAAGAATAAAAATGTTTTTGCATCTATTGAAAAAATAATGAATCAATAATGGAGCAAATCAAGAAAGTCATACATGTGCAACTTTTTCTATCAACCATGATATCAACCAATGCATGTTGGAAAACACAGTGTCTACTGTAACTTTGAAGCAAACATAAAGACCACATGTTAAATCACAACCTCATGTGACAGAAGAATGAGATGTCATAGTATATGGGGTGTACACATCTGTTTTACCTAATCAGGCATGTTGTGATATCGACCATTCCATATGGGGTGAGTTAACATGACCAACAAAAGCATATATGACAATGCATGAACTAAAAAAGTGCAGGTTGAACAACTAGATGGGAAGTCCAACCTGGAACTTTTTATGTAGCCTATAAGCCTAATGTGAATAATAACATGTAATTTCTTCTATGGCTACCAACAATGTGAAAAGAAAAAAGCATGATCATTGCATCAGGTGATAACAAAAATGAGTCAATGAAGTCAAACATATATGAACATAAAACTAAACATGACCAAAAAAAGAACATCAAGCACAAAAGTAAAAAAATCCACCCTTCACCTTACAGCAAGCAAACATATCGAAAGTACAACCCATAGTGTTTTCCAACATACCTATAGTTTATTAATTAGAGAAAGTTCAAACACAATGTCTAGTCTAGTTGTGACTTGTTTTATATTTTGAAGATGTTCCTTTCATTACATTCATATTGTGTAAACAAGGAAAGGATTTCCTTCCAAGAAAAGAGAAAAAATTGGTTGGAGACATGAAAGCGATGTGTGAAATGGTAGACAAGTTTTGTAAATAACTTATCAAACAGAAAATCTCTCTACATTCTCTAATGAGAAAGACACTCTCCAAGCTAACCAAAGAGCAGTTGCAAAGCTACAAACAAGTATTGAATACATTCAAAACTCTATCCAAAAAATGGACATTACTGTCCTAAGGGCTGATAAGGAAGAAGCTGCTCCAAATGTACAAATAAAATGCACTTATAACTAAAACCCAACATTGTGTTTTTCGAATTACAAATATTTTGTGCACTATTTTTACAATCATGCAAAAATTTAAACCACAACAATGGAATTTGTGATTTCGAAGACATTCATACTGTCTTGTAATATTCCATGTTGCAAAACCGTGGGTGCTAAGAATCAACCCACCTGCCATAAGACAACTCTTTACATTTGAACAAGGAGATTGAAATAACTAAAACCCAACACTGTGTTTTACCAATTGCAATTATTCTGTGCAACATTTTTTTCAATGGTGCAAGATTTAAACACGATAATAGAATGTGTGATTTGGAGGACATTCATACAATTTTGTAGTATTTCATGTTGCAAAACTGTGGGCTTTAAGAAATAAGCAACTCACCATGAGACATCCCTTTACATTTTAAGGAGATTCAAATAACTGAAACCCAGTAGTGTGTTTCCCATTCACAGCTTGTTTTCCAAATCACTATTATTTTTTGCACTTGATTTTTTCAATCATCCAAAAGTTCAACACAAGAATGGAATGTGTTAATTTGAAGAAAATTCATACTGTTTGGTAACATTCCACGTTGCACAACCATGGGTGTTAAGAAGAAAGCAACCCACCATGAGACAACCCTTTACATTTAAACAAGGAGATTCAAATAATTGAAACCCTTGAACAATGTTTTTTCCATTGAGAATTATTTTGTGCACTTCTTTTTTCAATAGACATAAATTAAAGTACAAGAATGGAATGTGTGAATTGGAAGACATTCATACTGTTTTGTAACATTCCATGTCGCAAAATTGTGGGTGTTAAGATGCAAGAAACCCAGCATGAGACAACCCTTTCCATTTAAACTAGGAGATTCACATAACTAAAACCCAACAGCGTGTTTCCTATTAACAATTATTTTGTAAACTTCTTTCTTCAATCGACTGAAATTGAAACACAAGAATGGAATGTGTTAATTTGAAGACATTTATACTATTTTGTAACATTCCACATTGCACAACCATGGGTGTTAAGAAGCCAACAACCCACCATGAGACAACCCTTTCCTTTTAAACAAGGAGATTCAAATAATTGAAACCTAGCAGTGTGTTTCCCATTCAAAATTATTTTGTGCACTTATTTTTTCAATCGACTGAAATTAAAACACAAGAATGGAATGTGTGGATTGAAAGACATTCATACTGTTTTGTAACATTCAATGTTTCAAAAATGTGGGTGTTAAAAATCAAACAACCAACTATGAGACAACCCTTTCCATTTAAACAAGGAGATTCACATAACTAAAACCCAACAATGTGTTTTCCATTGATAATTATTTTGTTTACTTTTGTTTTCAATTGACTGAAATTAAAACAAAAGAATGGAATGTGTTAATTTGAAGACATTGATACTATTTTGTAACATTCCACGTTGCACAACCGTGGGTGTTAATAAGTAAGCAACCCACCATGAGACAACCCTTTACATTTAAGCAAGGAGATTCAAATAACTGAAACCCAGCAGTGTTTTTCCCATTCACAATTATTTTGTGCACTTCTTTTTGCAATTGATTGAAATTAAAACACAAGAATGGAATGTGTGAATTGAAAGAAATTCATACTTCTTTGTAACATTCCTTGTTGGAAAACTATGGGTGTTAAGATGCAAGCAACCCACCATGAGACAACCCTTTCCATTAAAACAAGGAGATTCACATAACTGAAGCCTAGTAGTGTGTTTCCCATTGGATAAATTATTATTTTGTAATTCTTTTTTTCCTGCCAACACTGAAATTAAAACAAAAGAATGGAATGTCTTAATTTAAAGACATTCACACTATTTTGTAACATTGCACATTGCACAATTGTGGGTGTTAAGAAGCAAACAACCCACCATGAGACAACCCTTGAAATTTAAACAAGGAGATTCAAATAATCGAAACCCAGTAGTGTGTTTCCCATTCACAATTATTTTGTGAAAGACTTTTCAATTGACTCAAATTAAAAACACAAGAATGTATGCGAATCAATACATTCATACTATTTTGTAACATTCCATACAAAGAAAACCAAGGGGAGCAAGCACTAAAAACGCAATTACAGATAACTCTTTCCATTTTTAAACAAGGAGATTCATATAACTGAAAACCCAACAATGTGTTTCCAAATATAAAATTATTTTGTGTACCCTTTTCTAAATCAATCAAATTCAAACACAAGAATGGAATCTAGCTTAATTAACATATCCATACTATTCTTTGTAACATTCCATACAAAAATCATGGTGGCAGATGCTAAACCCAAATTCAAGGAGGACAACCCTCTTCTATTTAAATAAGGGAGATCTTCGCCAATTTAAACCTAATAGTGGTTCTCGCATTAATAAATTTCATTTTGTGTACTTTTTTTCAAACGTAATCCAAATTAAAACAAGAATGAAATATGTTAATTTAGAAGACATTCATAATCGCTTTGAAATACCTGACGATTGCACACAAACTCCCAAGCAGAAGCAAGAAACCTGTACTCATGAACAATAACCCTTTACATTTAAACAAGGAGATTCAAATAACTGAAACTCAACAGTGTGTTTCCCATTCATAATTATTTTGTGCACTTTTTTTTTTCAATTGACTGAAATTAAAACACAAGAATGGAATGTGTAAATTGGAAGACATTCATACTATTTTGTAATATTCTGTGTTGCAAAACCATGGGTTTTAAGATGCAAGCAACCCACCATGAGACAACTGTAACGCCCCGCCATGGTTACCGTTAAAACAAAGTGTAAAGAATAAAATTAACGGAACAATTTTTTTAAAATATTTAATTTACACAATTGCCATAAGGTTTCCAAGACGACGTTACTTAAACTTAATAAATAAACTCAACACACTATCATAAACATAAGTACAAATTTAATGTCATGAATGATTCGGTTTCCAAAACTTAATACAATCGAATATCCATATGTCCAGATTACAACATGTGATATTTTAAATAAATCTCAATACATCATATAGATGGTACAATGAGAACACTCTTATAAAAGAGGTAAATATACAAAGCAGGTATTGATCATATCACAACTGACATCCATATCCACAAACATGCTCTACATCAACAGACATGAACAATAAAGTAACTAGAACCAGCTGCAAGCATAGGATCATCAGCATGAAAATTCAAGGAAGGTGTAGCATGGTTTCCTCCCAACCACGTGGAACCTGAAGGTCCACTCCCTCTGTGTTAGGAGATAATGACAGGTCCACAAACAATGAAGATAGAACATTATATTACGTGGTTCACAATTCACATCACGACATAACGATATCAAATCATAACAGATAAAATCTCAGTAACAAATCACATCTAATAGAAAATCTAAACACAAGGATCACCATCATGGTATAGACTAAGAGTGTCATCACACTGTCGAGATAGGTTACCCTGGTGAATCTTCCTAGACTACCAGCCCTCTCCATGAGTTACCCTAGCAGTCTCTACCGATTCCCGGCCCCTATGCAGACTAATGTGGAGTCACTTCATCTTTTGAGAAGACAAGATGATAACTAGCCATTCCAGGCCTTCTTAGCCTTTTCTCAATCTAAACGAGCATTAAGAAAGAAAGCAAGGCAAACTATTATATGAATTAGTGTTTAGTTCTACCCAACCCCTAGTACTTTAGTTAGGTTTTCACTGAATTATCACACCTACGATAGGTTACCCAGACAATCACTTAAGGATTTCGGCCCCTACCACAAGCCACTCTTTATAACATGACTCAACATAAAAATCTATGGGTAGCTATCAAGCGTAGAAGTATGATACCACAAAGGTTTAAATCATTCACTTGAGATAAAACAAATTCTCTAAGATGTCTCTTTTGAAAATAACAACAAAAAGTGTAAAGCTATACCCCAAATTAAAGATCATCATAATTGAACAATATAATTATTAGGTAATACACCTATCAATACTATTTCCATTACCCTAGTTTCTAAGAAGAACAAAACAAACTCAATAACATTACATGTTCATTCTTAACTTATGATATGTACATATCTCATCAAATACATTTATTTAATCTTCAAGATTAAGAGTTCAAAAATAACAATTTATTGACATTGTAGAACCTCTTACAATTTTCTATTATAACTATTATTATTATTCAATACAAATAATAAGAGCTCCTCTATTTTTAAAATCACTCAATTCCTACGATACAATTTATTAAATAAATAAATAAATAAAAAGTATCTTTAGCGGTCAAGGAATCATATGTTTAAATCAAAACTATAAAGAACCTAATAATTAAAATGTAATTGACATTATAACATAAGAACACTACAAATTCTTTATATTTTATAATTCAATTACCTTGAAAATAAAAGAAGCATTATAACTTACAACTTAAGTTGCTATCTTTTCTTCTTTTCTCGTTCTTAGTCTCACACTTCACTCACACATACACTTAGTAAGAATCTTAACTAATAGTTATCTACCAAAGAAACTGCCCCGATCAATGTATGCAAAGAGAGAGTTTTCTTAAGGCTAAGAGTAGACAGTTTCTAACAAATACTACAACTGTAGGTTCTATCCAGGACGCATGCACATATATATGGAAATAAATTACACCAGCCTAACACTCGAAACACAACAACATTTAAATGTTAATTCCAGAACAGTAATTAAAAGAAAAAGAAGAGTTTCTGATGCTTATATTGAATTTATATTATGGAAGTCAAAAAGAAAAAATTATCAAAGCAAGTAGCGAATGATGAAAAGTTCAGGAGCCATTATCAATAAATTGAGCAGCGTCGACTATAAAAATAAAGGTTTAAACAAGATAAGAAGAGTCTCATCTTAGGTGCTAACTGCTAAATTGTGACTTATGATGCCCAACTTAATTACAGATTTAAAAATAAACGGCATAACTATGGCAAAATTTAGTTGAAGATCAACATTACATAATGTATGAAGAATAATATAGGATGCATAAGATTTTAAAGGAGAAATCTAAATACTCTTCTTCAACAAAACAATGGAATGCCTCTCAGGATATTCAACATCTCAGATGCCTATTAAAGTGTTTAAGATAAAAAAAAATCAAAGTATAAACAACAAACATCTCGAGAAGGGGACTATGTGCAATCTTAGGTAGTAAAATCTTTAGTGGCGCAAATCAACGTACTCCACCAAATGGCAGGAAATCCACCATGCCAATATATATAATTGGCGATGGTTGATCTAATCCCGCATTATTTTGGCAATCTAATTAGTGCATATTCTGGCCTAGACTGGAACAACAAATAAGGTCTTCACTACGCCTAATACCGGCACGTCACCGAGGATTTATAATAGTGAAATACAGTCGCCGCATTAACCTAATAGGAAAATCTATGGTGTAAAAACATCACCGGAATGAAAGTCAAATTACAAATCCAAGATAAACAGGTTAGGAGAAGGTTGCACACAGTTCTAAAGAATGGAACATATTAAAATCAAATGACATAAGCTATCAAGATTAGTACTCGTCTATAGGAGGAAGAATATCATTCAAGGCTTAAACCTTAGAAAGAATCTCAAGAAGATCTACAACTATAAAGAACGCATATAGAGATTGACAGACTTAGGATTACAAAGTGAAAGTGACGCCATTGAATATAGAATTAAAAGAATTTTCTAGATTGAACTCTAAATAGATTAGATCTATATTGTAACAATCACAAGAAACCACTTATTTTTTGTATACCGGGGATACGTTTTTCAACAAATTAAGAAATAGAAGATCATTTAAAATGATAAAAGTATGACAAAGGATCCTATACGATGATATTTATCTATTAAAACAAAGTAACCCAGATCATACTCAATAAACTTATAAAAACTTAGAACTCTAAAACTATCATCTCAGATTGCATACAAGAGGTTATTTTAATCTTAGACTATAGGGACTGGGCCTAAGCCGTATGATATCAGGAAGGTAGAAATGGGTGGATATTAGGAAAAACATAGCATAAACAAAAAATCCTTGTTCTATTTTATTATTTTCTTTAATATATATATATATATTTAATTGAATTCTTATTACATGTGCAGGTTTGGAGCTGAAATTCTTCTCCACAAAACTTACTAAAGAATTCTTTTGCAATAAAACCCAATGAAGGAAAATCTAAGAAGAAAACTTGGTAAATCTTGAAAATCATGCTGAAACGAATTCTGAAACCTTTGTTAATCCCACTATCAATTTTCCAGACTTCGATGGTGAAATTCAAATCAATCCAGCTTCGAAATTTATGCTTGAAACAAAATCTTAAGAGAAAAATTCTTCTGAAACAATTGCCGTGCAAAAATTCTCCAAAGACTATTGCCGTCAAAGTTTTTCCAAATTCTTCCCGTGAATGTCAAATTACCCTCTCCCGAAAAGATATTAATTCATGCAAATAACTTTCAATCATCAAACTTAACTGGCATACCATTTTGCATTGTAAATAGATCAATCAGTTTAACTTGTCCTTTAAAATATCCAATTAGATCTTTAACTGTCAATCAAGATTCATATCTTGTCAAAAATATCTTTCCATTAAAATATCTATTTTCTCATAATTCAAGTTTACACAGTAAAATCAACAATATATATTTAATTAAATACATTTGCAAAGAGAATAACTTTCACTTTCAAATTCAATAACTTATTTAATTTAATTTAATAAATTAAATCACAAACATTTATAAATACATTAACAGATGTTTATTAAACTTTAAACATTAATTCACAAACAAACAACAATACTAACGAACACAGTAGAATAAGCAGGACAACAACATGGGTAGCACATAGATACTCGTTCGAAAAAGAACGATGGTTCAAACAGGACCTGCCAATACCTCCAACAACATGATTATATTGAATTAGGGTACGCTCAGACCTGTCAAGCAGGTGGAGTCGTTATCTGGTACCTGTGTCTACAGGAAACATCAATGTTAGAACATATATATACTTATGCTAGAAAACACACCGTGAATAAGAATTGCAACGTAGCAGGGTACTCACGAATGAGTAATGCCACGTTGTTTTCTTCACCGACACAAACAAGCAAGATAAATCATAAGCAATCATTACAACATGATAACCATATGTAAAGTCATAAGAAATAAACCATATAATGTACGATTCTATCTCAGTATCATCAAACTAACACAATCTAGATAATCAGGATGACAATGTATCATCCATGAAATACAAAAAAACATAGTATCCAAGTCATATCTAATAAGAAACAACATAGTATCATAATAAACTAAAACATCTATCAAGCAAAATCAAACTAAACAAAATTTTGAAACTGGAGGGACACTACAACTGTAACCCTTTCCATTTAAACAAGGAGATTCACATAACTGAAACCCAACAGTGTGTTTTCCATTGACAATTATTTTGTGCACTTTTTTTTTTTCAATCGACTGAAATTGAAACACAAGAAAGGAAGGTATTAATTTGAAGACATTCATACTTTTTGTAACATTCCACGTTGCACAACCATGGGTGTTAAGAAGCAAGAAACCCACCATGAGACAACCCTTTTTATTTAAACAAGGAGATTCAAATAACTAAAATCTAGCAGTGTGTTTCCCATTTACAATTTTTTTGTGCACTTTTTCTTTCAATCGACTAAAATTAAAACACAAGAATGTAATGTGTGAATTAGAAGAAATTCATACTTTTTTATAACATTCCATGTTGCAAAAACGTGGGTGTTAAGATGCAAGCAAACCACCATGAGACAACCCTTTCCATTTAAACAAGGAGAGTCACATAACTGAAACCTAGCAGTGCGTTTCCCATTGACAATTATTTTGTGCACTTATTTTTTCAATTGATTGAAATTAAAACACAAGAATGTAATGTGTTAATTTGAAGACATTCATACTGTTTTGTAACATTCCACATTGCACAAACGTGGGTGTTAAGAAGCAAGCAACCCACCATGAGACAACCCTTTACATTTAAACAAGGAGATTCAAATAATTGAAACCCAGTAGTGTGTTTCCCATTCACAATTATTTTTTGCACTTTTTTTTTCAATCGACTAAAATTGAGACACAAGAATGGAATGTGTTAATTTAAAGACATTCATACATTTAAATAACTCCACATTAGGTTTCCCAAATTTCATATTAAAAAATCTTGTAAAACCCTCTGCTTGTAACCCAATTACCCCTCACTTCAAATTTCATTGGTATGCACCTCACATTTATTTTGTGCACTTTTTTTTCAATCAACTAAAATTTAAACACAACAATGGACTGTGTGATTTTGAAGACATTCATACATTTAAATAACTCCACATTGGGTTTCCCAAATTTCATATTAAAAAATCTTGTAAAACTCTCTGCTTGTAACCTAATTACCCCTGACCTCAAATTTCATTGGTATTCTCCTCCAACTCCTCCACGTGCACTCCACACTTCAACTCACAACCTCGATTTCATCAGTATTCTCCTGCAAGTCTTTGCCGTCCACGTGCACTTGGACCTTCAACTTTCCCTTTCAAAGTGCAGTCTAAAAACAAATAATATTTTCTCCTTTCTTCCTTGAAACAGAAAAGCTCCATTTATGCTCACATCACTTTCCCTTCCACTTTCCCTGCGTGACAAAAAAGAGACTTGCTGAGAAAGAAAACCTGCTCTCCTTTATCCCCCAGCCATGGGTAGGAAAAACCTAGCTGACAACACCATTAACTCACACCTAACCATCGCCAGTTGTTTGCTCCTAGTGCCACTTTTCTCCATAATCGCCCGTCTGGCAGGCCCTGCACTATGACGTCGCATCATATTATGTATGTTTCCATGTATGTTTTTCATGCATTTTTGTATGTACATAGGTGCTTTTGTCTAGTAGTTAGCCAACTCCATTATTTAATATATACATTATAATTATTTTTCTATTATATACATAATTATATTATAGACAAATGTAATAGTATGATATATTGTAATATAATTATATATATTATATTAATACATTAACAATATATTATTATAAACATGAAAAATTTAATAATAATATTATTTAACTTCTTTATATAAAATAAGAATTACTTTTTTACGTTGTTATTTTTATTTTTTACTATTCAATTTATATAATGGCATTATTTTATATATACATCATAATTACTATTATATATTATATATATAACTATATTATAGATAAACCTAAACTATTAAGATATATTATAATATATAATATATATTCTATAATAATATAATATATATATATATATTATATTAATACATTAACAATATACTATTTTAAACATGAATGTTTTAATAATATTATTATTTTACTTTTTATAATAGTAAGTTCTTCATAATAATAATAATAATTTATATTATTCATATATATAAGTTAAAATATTAATATATATTTTTTATACGTAAATATTTTGTATTGATTATAAAAGAGTAGTACATTTCAGAGCAATTTTCTATCCAAATCCTACTAACCACCCGAAAACCACCCACAAAGACAAAACCCAATGCCATCAACAAGCCAAACGTTCCAAAATTATGCACTTGTAACATGACCCTATGTAAACTACCACCCCATCCACCCTGGCAACCCAAACCAATAGCAAAAGACTAAGCATTGAAATGAAAATAGAGATTAAACATACCCATCAATCCACTATTAACACACTATTAGGTATCAAGAAACCTTGAAATAGACTATGCCAATCCACCCACTAGATGACTCTAGATAAAGAAAATGCTTCAGGAACACTAGATCGCACCTAGCCCATTGACTATGCCTCTGCAACTCCTCACCTTTGATATCAAGAATGAACTAATAAAATTTGACCTACTCACCTGGGATCAAAGCTCATAGAAGGTCACGAGGTCATGGAACCCCAACACCTGGCACAACAATGATAATGACGTCCATAGTTCCCTCCAAAAGGTTATCCCAAACTAGCTCCCTCGCCATAAGCATTACCATAGCCTGTGAAACCTCCAAGTCTAAGAGCGAAGCTAGAAATCTCATTGCAATGTCAACGTTCATTCACCATCTCTCAGTCGAATTCATGAACTCCTTGGCCAATAGAACTTCCACCGCCCCCAACACCAATTCATCCCAAACCTTAAACACAAACCTCAAACACCCATGTTGGATTCTCCCATAAAATGCCCACAATTTCTTACCAGACAACAGGCTTATTGGAGACTCCATAAATTTTTTTGGAGAGAATGTGGAACACCAAAGCCATAAATTCCATATAATATAGCTACTGTCACTAACATCCCATCATCTGGGAATTCCCACTCCACCCCATCCTTTTCTAGGAACTTGCATTTATGAGGCTGGTCGGATGACCAATACACACTCTCCATCACCTTTCTTCTTTTAAACTATGTCGTCACCCAACTCTCCATCCCCTTGATGACTTTCCAACCATCTTCCACCTTTGTAGCCTCTTTCTACCACAACAAAGAATTTCCTTTCTCTGCAAGTCCACTTTTCTCCAACATTGACTCCTTCGATTGCCACACCTCAAAAGTTGCATGTTGTGCCTTTGATTCTTCATGTTTTTAAACCATTTCTTTCCCATTTTGTCCTTATTCCTTTCTTCTACTCTCCCCTTTTTCCTGTTCCTTCACTGGGCCTAATTTCTCTCTACAGTTTGGAGTTTTAGTGCCATGTTGGGTTTGTTCTTCCAAACCTTCAATGGTACTCCCTTCATCAACATAGTTTGAGATGGGCACCTCAACATGCCTTGACCCCCTCAACTGATCTAAATCCCTATTTGTTTGAGGAAGATCAAAGTTTCCCTCTACTTGAGGGTTGTCCTTGTCTTGCTCTTCCTTTCTCCCCCTTTGTTTCTCCACCGCATAATGTTTGGAAGAGATATCCTGCCACCAAGTAGTTGGTTTGGACCATCTCGGCTTTGAGCATTGTGCAGCAATATGTCTAGTCTGGAAACATCTCCTACAACGGAAAGGTACCCCTTTGGTACAACATCCCTCAGAGGTTTTGATTGAGACCTTTTCAGGGAGTGTCTTTGTAACCTCCATCTCTACCAGGATCCAGGAATAAGTGGAGTGCAAGAGGTTTGAAGAAGCCTCACCAATCATTATAAAATCCTCTAAATAATTTCCTATGGCCTCTAAGCAAGAATCAAACCAAAAATGGAGTGGGAAGTTTGAGAGTCTTACCAACAAAGGTACTTTGCCAAAGGTCTCTATTGCAGGGTTGAAAGTTGGATGCCATGGCTTCAAGGATAGGGAAAATTTCTCCTCCCAACTCCATAAATAATCACACAAGACTTTATTTTTATCAGCTATAGATTCAAAAAATATAATAAAAAATCATATGGCAGCTAGGTTGGACACCACCATCCACAATCAGTTTCTAGTGCTCTGAAATCCATTTGTGTAAATCACACACTGAGGCCAAAAACCCCTAAAATGTCCTATCAATCCTAAATGTGAGAACACTGTGACATTGTGCTTTACCTCCTCTTCCAACTCCTCCTGTAAGAGAATTGATGGTTTTTTGGTCTCTACTACTTTATTTGTCACATCGATCTCCTGGTGGTTTGCATCCAAACAGGCTTTCTTGCCCCCTAAAAGAGTTCCTGCTGTCTTCCCTCTAAATATCGATGCATCACATCTTCCTCCATGCATAGAGGTTTCTCCTACCTTCCACCCTGAACGATTTTATCCAACACTCTCATCTTCATCTCTGCAGCTTTGTAAAAGAGTCATTGCTACCCTAGCTCTCAATGATGGAAACAACTTCATCCTCTCATCCATTAAATATATGATAGCATTTGCATTTTAGCATTTGCTAAAATATTAATAATTATTATTTATATATAGAAGTTGAGTTAAAAAATATCTTTATAATAGGTTTCATTTTATTTTTAAAATTTTAATATAATCTATTTTTATTTTTAATATCTCTCTTCCCCCTCTCCCTCTTTCTATCCCTATCTCTCCCTTTCTCCCTCTTTCCCTATTATGAAAATAACATGAACCTATTAGTAATGGAGCCTAATTATCTTGTTGATTCAAAAGTTTAATTTTAGTTGTCTAGTTTGTGTAAGTGGATGCATAGTTGATTTTAAACTACCACCTTTTCATTAAAACCTCTATTGCACAAACAACATCATTTGCATGCAATTGTGTATTTCATTGCAGGGTTTTGGTAGATGTTGTTGATCCAGTCTTCTTATGTACCAGATGTATGTTTATACTTCATATGTAATTCATTTATTGATGTATCATCTCACACGTATGTTGGGAAGTTTTATGATGTAATTTGTATATGTGATTATTGAGATGTATTTTTAGACGGATGTATTGTACTATCATACCATGTGATTCATTCATGTACTATCAGTTGTAACAATTGATTATGTTGTGTTGTATCTGTCAAAATATATATATATTTATTATCTTTATGATTAATTTATTTATGTTTTGCATATATGGTTTAATATGGATTACTTTCATTAATGTGGTTATTGTTAATGGGTGTGTTAAATGGTGATGTCAGAATGAATGGTTTTATGTAAGTGTTTAATTATTGTTTAATCTATTATCTGTGTTATGGGTTAGTGTAGTATTGTCACCTTGTGTACCCCAAGGGATTTAGTCATGCAACTTAGAAAATTGTTATGTTGGAATACTAAAGTATATTTCCTATGTTCTAAAAAAAAAATGTTGTGGTTTTAATCGTTCCTTTGGGGTTTGCACGGCGGGGCGTTACAGTATTCACCGACTCAGTAGGTAAGGGGGATATTTTGAAAGCTTTCATCCATAAAGCTTACTAAGAAAATTTTGATAACACAAATCAAGCACATTCCTAACTAGTAGTAAAGGAATGTCTCCTCACAGTAGGCTTGCCTCACTTTTTCAGTGATTTTAGATGTGAATCCAAGGAGTGGATGAATAGGGTATGCCAAGGTCATGTACCACCATGACACCACTGGCTTTGAAAGAGCATGAACTCTAGCAAGACACTTTATGCCTCACCCATGGAACATACATGGTAAGTAACTTCTCATGAGGATGCTATCACGATGCACTACTATGGGTCAACACAATGGCCAACTGGTCTTAGGCTTCTAAATACAATGGCTTGTAGTGACTCAGTGAACACTTGTGGTATAACATAAAACATGAGACACTAAAGCTTCTAATCAACCCCAATTTGTTCTATACACCCACATCTAAATTGACACATGTGGTATACTTCACAAGATACTGCTACTAACTTTCGCCTTTGCATCTTTTATATAGCCTGCATGAACACATGTTGGAGGTTGTCCCAAGGGTGATGAATTCCCAAGAAATAAGGAATACTATTTCTCTTCAACAAACATCACAAGAAGCACAAGCGGAGAGGATACGTAGCACGCCTTGGGTTATAATGAACAAATGTGAAGTCCAAGATGTTTCTTGTGCGTGAGGGGAGAGGATACACATCCATCTTGCAAAAAGTAAAGAACACAACAAATAATTCATTTTAGTGCACCAAAATAAATGTCTTCAATTTTAAGCCTGCATGTTCATTGTTCAAGTTGTGTGTTCATTAATAAACCCAAATTGAAGTGTGAGATTATGGGGTTCATTTTTA
>VDFB02283946.1:0-10000 GCA_007258455.2 Sequoia sempervirens | reverse complement strand
ATTAATTGAGATTATTTAATCAAATGAGAGGACTTGAAGGATTTAACGAAATAATTTGCATTATTTTAATCAACAAGATGGAAACTAGCATGAAAGAGGTGAATTAATCCCATAATATTAATTATCTGATTAATAGAAGAAAATGATGAATTTAATTAAGCAATCAGGATTATTTAATTAAATAGATGAAAAAGGTCAAATTAGGATGAAAGTGGTCTTAGTAAATCGAATGAAATGTGTGATATTGATTAAGACAATTTTAAGTGTGTCTACATTTTACCCCTCTTTGAAGTGAGGTATTTGCTACATCAGTTCAAATAACTAATGTTTCTTAGATCAAGGGAAATGCCCACTATGAACATGAATAAAGTATAGATCAAATACACCTAGAATCAACTAAGAAACTAAGAATTCAACCTAATTAACCCACATTCCCAATGAAATTCTTGAATTGCTAACTAAGAATCCATTAAAAACATGAAATAACATGAAATTGATCAAGGAAACCTAATGAAACACTCAAACCTCATCCCATTAGGGGATTAGTGATGACTTGATGTGGAAGGATCAACTCTTTCCTAACCCCATTCATGAAAAGCTTGGATTTGATGTGTTGATGAAGATTGAAACATAAAATTACTCACAAATGATGAAAATGGATATGAATTCTTGCAACATAAGGATGCTCAAATGATTTATGGATGAATAATTGATAGAAATGAGGGCTATTTATAGGATTTTTAGATGAATCAATGGCTAGGATTAGATTAGCTAATCAATGGATAGAAATGGATGGGAAGGAATGACATGGATTAATGATCAAATGAAGGATTAAGATTACTCAATGTCATGGATCAAGGGAATTGATCAAGGGTTCAAATTGATTGAGACAAACATAAATCCCGTGATTTTAGGAAGAATGTTGGAAGATATTTCCATTTGGTGGGAAATATTTGAATTTGAATTGAAGGAATATTCTTGAGAATATTCTCTTGCAAGTGGGAGAAGTAGGAGGAATTAAAAGATATTAGTCAATTAAATAATTAAGATATTATTTAATTGTGCAGGATGAGATAATTTAGGATTCTAATTAAACAATAAGATCATTTAATTAAAAGGGTGGGATTTATGACATTCGATTAAATAATTAAGATTATTTAATCAAACAAGAGGAAATAAGGGATTTAATCAAATAATTTACATTATTTAATCAAATAGAATGAAAATTAGCATGAAAGAGGTAAATTAATTCAATAACGTTGATTATCCGATTAATAGACAAAAATGATGAATTTAATTAAACAATTAGGACTATTTAATTAAATAGATGAAAGAGGTCAAATCAAGATGAAAATGACATTAATAAACCAAATCAAATGTGTGATATTGATTAGGAAAATTTTAAGTATCTACACCCCCAAAACAAAATTTGGCTTATTTTATTAAATGAATTTTGTTGCATATTTGAATATGAAATTCAATTAATAAATGTAGTGCCCCATCCATTGTGGCCCTCCTGGATATTTGTGCAAGTGGTTTTGTGATCTTGTTGTTATTTAGTAGTTTATGTGGTTAATGTGAGATTTTAATGGATTTGTTAAGTGAGTTAATTGAATTAATTGGTGGAGATGTTGTCATTTAGGGATGAATTAAATAAATTATTATATAAAACATATTGATGGAGTAATTTAAATAAAATTAGAAGTAAAAATTGTAAATAACAACTCAATATCGTGAAATAATAATTACATGTTTATTTTTTTTATGTATAATTAAATTAATTTTACCTTACAAAAGATTATCTTGTGGGGGATATTTATTATATATAGAAAAATAATGTGATTTGTAATTTAATAAAGATGAAAAGATAATTATTTAACAAAGTAATTTACATGGATAAGAAGATAGGGCTTGTAAGTTGAAGTGTTAAAAAAAAACATGAAAAGTTGGAAAGAAAAGAGTACAAAGGAAAAAAAAAAAGATAAATAGATAAAAGCATGTGCATGCGTGCAATTTGAACTAATGTCAAAAAGGAAAACAAGATAATTTAGTGGAGATTTTTGAATTAAAATTAGAAGTTTGCTTTTGTGAACAAGGAGATTTTCCTTTTTGGGGGAGATTTGAGGGGATTTTGGATATCGAACAGGGAGCCTGACTGTGGGGAATGGCATCTTTTCTCTGCCATATTTGATTCTTTCTCTCGGTAGTTAGGGGGGATCCATCTATTCGGCTTGAGGAGGATATACAATGCGAAAGGAAAGCAATTACAAAATCATCCTGTCAATGAGAAATTTTATACAAATTTATTATCTTCCTTGAGATCATGCTCGGGGCTTCCTCATCCCTTCATCTCTTATTCGACCAGGACTCTATTGCATTGGCCCTCTCTTGGATAGCTGTTTGCAGAACGTCTTTACGCTGATATTATAATTTAATTCCAGATAAATTCTCAGGTAAGTCATTCTATATCCTTGAAACTAAATCTTATGCGATGGCCTACCTTTTTATTGAGTTTTCCATTGATTTGTGGAGATTTCATATGTATGACTTTCGTTTGTTGTTCTTTTTGCATGGAATCTCGATTTCATTTTAATTTGGCTTTGATCATATAGAAGTTGGTGTAAACCTTATATAGGGGCATTTTCTTAGGTGGAATCCATGCTTTCAGCTGTATTGAAGAACTGAATGTTGTTTTGATGATAACTCGAGTTTGGAACTAAAACATGGAATGATGCTATTGAATGTTGTGGTACTTGTTTTCCATTCTTTCGTCACTATACTCTATGCTATAATTGTCTTCGTAAAGTCTGTTGGAAATTTCCTAGGTCGTGGCTACCTCTCTAACCAAGCTGTATCTACCTTCTCATGTACTCTACAGATTTCATTTTCACTGATCAAGAAAATGCTACTCCTATCTCCTATTCTTGATAACGAATTGAGTGGAGTCACTGATGTTTAAGGGTTTACATGATAAATTAGGTATATAGAATATTTGTGGTTTAGGTGGTCAATCTCTGTAGTGAGACTTCACCTTTCCTTGAATATAACCGATCATTCTTTTCCTTCACCGCCTGTGGGATGGTTTGGCTGGTACGCTACTAGACTCATTCTTCTAATCTTTCTGTAGATTTTGATAACTTAGTTGGCTTGTAAAAATCTTGATGGTGGCTGCATGAAATGGAACTATAATGCCACCTATGGATACCAGAACAGTATCTTTTTTTCGTAGCACCCTGAATCATGAGCTCTCTAAAAACGGGGATATAATCCACATTTTTGTAGGAAATCATCTCAGTAGATCACTTACAAGATCCATGTCCATCTCCTGTACCAATGCCCTGTAGCCAATTTTCTTGCAGTCTCCTCATTATTTTGCCATGCAAGTTATGCCTGGTATTGTCAGCGCTGCTCTTCTCTAGTCATCTCCTGATTTTCAAATCGAAAGGTTTCCTTGAAGCTGCTTAATTCTCTTCCATTTATCTCGGCTTTGGGCTTTTGTCTCACTTCCTCATCTTCATCATCATCGTTACATGAGTATGCAACATCAGAGTATACTTTGGAGCTAACCCAGTCTCATTTTCAGGCCCTTTAGCCTTTAACAACCACAGTGTCAGCAAGGAGCGATGGATAATTTTGTGTGTTGGAGTTACCAGTTTGCAACTACAAATTCTGAAACCCACGTGGTAAGGTGTATAGATTAAATGAACCTCCCTGATTCTTTGGCAACTTGCCTCGTCCGCAGCACTTGAGAATAGAATGTTGTAGGGTTTTAAATAACCTTCCTATTTCCATTGTCAACCTATCTCAGTTGTGGCGCTTGCACATAATAGGAAATTTTCAAGGTTTAAATAATCTCTCTGAATACATTGCCAACCTGTCTCAGTTGTGGTGCTTGAACATAATAGGAAATTTGTAAAGGTTTAAATGACCTGCTTGATTCTACTGACAATCCATCGCAGTTGCATAAACCTGAAGTTGACAACAATCTTCTTAATAGGTCTCTGCATAATCTCTTTGCTCAAATTCAAAGCTTATAGGGAGGCTTGGGAGGTTCAATGCTTGTTTTATGAGTTGGGCGATTCTGGCTGCATGTTGTGTCTTCTTGACAAGCTTATTAGTGCCTAAAAATTGATTTACATAACTTGTCTTTGACATTCGGTGATATATATAGGTATATGGGTGTATGGTTATATATGCAAGTATTTATATATTTATGTTCTTGGTATGTGTTTATCTCAGCTTAATCTGAATTAATGTCATTATATATAGATTATAATGTGTATGTCTTATGGTGAATAGTTATTAGTCCCTGCCTTTATAAGCAGGAGAAGTTAATGTTTTCGGTGTGCCAAAATGCAATTTTATTGGTGTGTTGGGAACCGGGCGCAGGCTATACAACCGCACTAATACAAAGTTTTGTTTTTTCGTTTATTTTCCTAGGGAAAAAAATTAGGGTTTATCTTGGCCCAGATTCGCGAGAGCCTAATTTCCTGGGGGTTTAAATGTTTTTGCATTAATTTTAAATAGTTTGTCCAATCATCTAGAGAGGGTGAAATATTACGGTTGTTTCCCTAAGTTTTTGTCTGGTTTTTTCAAGGGCGGCACATGGACGGGATGTGCGCGTGGCTGCATATGGCTTTCACATTTTGCAAGCGGGCATTCTTCATGGCGTTAGGTGGCATTCTTCCTGTTAGGTGGCTTGTTCGGTCGAAAGCTGTCGCTAAAGCCTGCTCGCGCACTGCAGAAATGCATGTTCGTGTTCCTCGGCTTGGACTTGGACGTTGTGTGTGGAGGCAACTTGAGTCTTCTTCAAAGCAGAGAGCATTTTAGGTAAAATCTTACACTAGTTTCTTGCTACTGAGGGTTGTTGCAGTTGCAACTAAAATCCCTTATGAAATTAGTTTGTTCATTATTATACTTTATTTATGTCTATACTCTGTTCGAACGCTAGCAAGGGTATTTTCTTGAAATTTTCTAAGCCCTCTTAACGAATCCATTTTGTGCATATCCTGCTATCTTGTATTCCATGGGAGCACAATTTTTTTTAGGCATTCTGTTAAATAGTTCACACACCCTATTTCTTATGTCCTCCCTGTTGCTATTGTCTGGAGGCTCCTCCAAACTCCCTCTCCTGGTAATGACCTTTCACTTCTCCAATTTCATGAATTTGCAGCCTGAAAATGAGGCTTTCATGGAGGTTTTAGAGTATGTTTATTAAATTAAAAATTACTGCCAAGATCCTAACAATGTGCACATTTAGGTTTGAACATAATGGTAATCTTTACCCTACGTAGATTAGTATTTTTCAACATTGAGAAAATCTCTTAAAAAGTGAGTGAGTCAATTCGCAATTATGTGTATGCTTTGATGAGTGTCCATACCCATTGCAAGGTTTCCTTTTGGACGCAGGTAGAGTGGCTGAAAAGAATCTTGAAATAGGTCATGCGCCTTGATTTCAGTTTTGCAATAGCATAGAAAATTGGTGTATGTCTGAATCAATCTGCACAGGAAAAGGGGATAGTTTCATCACTTTTGTGGTTTAGGCAATTTCAATGCTAAAAGCACTCAATTTTGGTACTAAAAGGGCACAAGAATAAATGCATCTACAGTTTTTCTGAATAAACTTTTCAGCATTTGGGTGGGACAGAAGTATTGCCATTGAAAACAAAAACAACATTGATTTATATATTATTCTGAGTTTACTATGTTGAGGTGGCAGATCTTGTCATTGCCAATTAAATTCCTGCAGAATCTCAATACTATGTTTGAATGTATACCATAACCATTACATTGCAACCTCACCACATGTGTATAAGAATTACTGGCTATTAGCTTCATGGGGGGTTGTTTTGTTGCTGTGGAAGCATAGAGCGGGCATATGAAGTTTGACAGCATATGTGAATCAAATTTAATTTCTAATCGTAAGGGACAGTGGTTGTGCATTCTTCTTCCTTATTATTTTTAGGGGTGGCAGTGGAATCAGGCTGGTAATCTTACTTTTATGTACATCAATATTGGATGTTACATTGTGATCAATACTCTTTTCCATTTTTCTTGTGCCAATGTAACATCCTTTAAATTTCTCTTATAATGAATTCTTGTATAATTTCAAGTGGTTTTGAGTTTTCTTTGAAAGATCTGGTTCAACACAAGGCAATCAAATATCATAAATAACTAAGCCAATAATCTAAACAACTAGTTTAAAAGCTTTCTGCTAATAAATAATATCCACCATTCCTTAATATGTCTAAATTCTAGTATAACCCTCTTTTCAATGGATGAGTCCTAGTTTTAACAACAATCAGCTTTTAAACAAACCCCCTTCAGTCACTGCTCCATTGAATCAGAGTATAACCATTAACTGTCTTGTGTATGATAAAATTCATATGTTGAGACTTGACAGTAGTCACAAATTCTACTTCAATTGAGTTAATGGCATTTTGTCAAATAAAACCTGTCTTCTATTATGCCATGGATTTATTATTGTATAAATGTGTTTGTATTTATACCTTTCGATTTTATGCCTTAACTAATTCAAGATGTCATTCATGTAGAGAACAACAGGTTTGAAAGCTATGAGAAGGGTAAGTGAATCTGAATATGCAGGCAATTTCACCACAGTTGTACTTATAAATATTTGTCAATTTTCTACATGTGTATTTCATTGCATTTAATAATAGGCTATATGGAAATTTTGCATCTCAATGCTCGATTGTAGGGCTGGTGCCCATACAGCGGGTCGACCATCAATAGAGCTCACTTGAAGTGCTTCGTTGCAGACATAGAGAAGCCACAAGCCCTAGGGAAGCCACAAGCCCTAAGAATTGATCCTAGTTTGTCTCCATGCTAAAAGGTTTTCCAAGTGCTCAATTGCCTTTCCAACGATTCAACATCTTAGCCAACATATTACCAATGAAATATCTATGTAATTTCATTACTTTTCATTAGCAATGCACCAATTTCATCTATGTCATTAGTTGACTCATTCCAGAACAGTTACAACTCTTGGGGCAGATGGGAGCTGTATGTTTTCTTAGCCATACATATATATTGTCCTGCTAATCAATTCAGAAATAGGAATAACAACTAAGGGAAGGGCCTAAATTCTTGGGGTAATTTGCGAGGATATCATACCCTTCTAATAATCCTGTTCACCAGCATAGCTGGAACAACTAGCATGTTCGTGGTATTGACTGTGGTCCTCCATAAGGGAAGGATAACAAATTGGTTAGCCAGGAATGTTTATCTACAACATTAATGTCAGTATCTATTTGTACTTAGTATTCAGATTAATATAATTTCCTTATGTTAATATGAAATTGTGTTAAGTCAAATTTTGTTTTTTTTATTTCTTCAAGAACACTTTTGACTAGTCTGATTTTCATTAGGCTTCTTCAACCCTGATTTTCCCATTTCATAATTCTTCTAAATCATTGACGGAAAGATCATTACTTATCAATCAAATCAGAATGAAAACATTATTGTAATCAAGAGAGAAAAAGAAAAATTCCAGACAAAAAAATAAACACTATCCTTTTGACCTTGGTCTTCTCTGCCAATGCATGCGAAGATAATCCTAGTCAACATTAGCAGCATACACAATTACAAATTGAGCATAGCAGAAGTTGAATTCTTATTGGACAGTATTTAATTTCCAACATACCGTTTAAATGCTTAGACATTTCTACTTCAATTGAGTTAATGGAATTTTGTCAAATAAAACCTGTCTTCTATTATTCCATGGATTTATTATTGTATAAATGTGTTTGTATTATGGTAAAATAAAGAGACATTAGACATTATGCTCATATTCATGATTCTTTGTGTCATTCTCTGTGGCTGGTCATTCTTCATTGGATGCTGTCATTTAATTGTTGTTCGTTTGCTGGTGATGTTCCATGTTTGGTTGCTTCTATGCCATCCTATGAAAGACAACATTTGACATATTGCTACGCTTTTAATTCATTTTGCACAGGCAATTTAGGCCATGCAAACATTTTACCTAATCAATGTAGGAATCACCCCAACCGTGAAAATCTATGATGCGAATAGTCCCACCTTCACATATTCTACAAGACATAGTCTGGACATCTGCATAATGAACAAGAAACTGTACATGCCATGAACAAAGACACCTAACATGAAGAATGCCACCTAACACCATGAAGAAAACCTGCTTGCAAAATGTGAAAGCAATATGCAGTCACGCATCCATGTCGTCCATGTGCCCTTTTTGCCCTTTGGACTACTTGAAAACAGGTCCAAATGAACTTTACTACAATATATAACTTATAGAGCTTATGTATAACTGGTTTAAAATTAAAGCAGAAATCAATTGCTTCAGGAAATATTAAAAAATAGAAGGAAAGGTCCAGTCATGATGCAAGGCATCAAGCATTTATTTTTTTACAAAGACCAGTAAACTTTTATTTACACAAAAAACTAAGCCCATCGATTTTCCACCGGATTATTTTGATGTCATAGCTATAGTCACAAATTCACAAACAGGAAAATAATTATATTTGTTGTAAAATGTAAATGGACACAAAGTTAGACATTAGATGCTCACCAATGCAGAGCAGGATAGATAGTAATTTTGTTCCCGACAAAATAAAAGGTGAAGCAAAACTTTGGATTTAGACCGTATTATATCCTACGCTCGGTTCCCAACACACAAATAAATTTGCTCTTTACTTAATTGATCATATTGACTATTACTTGGTACATCTCTAGGATCACCATATGTTGTTGAGAGTCTTAGATTTGTCAAATGGTCAAACCAAAGGCATTTAGAAGAGAACTATTGAAATTTTTGACAAAGCATAGGAACTACTTTATCTTCTAGTTGCTTTCATTATGCATCTTACTTAGGGTTTCCTTGGATTTTGAACTGTGTTTTTGAATATTATCATTTATAAAAAGTAGACTTTAATTTCAATTGTTCTGTTCTAGATGTCTTTAGCTTGACCATTTGGGAAACTTAAAACCCTCAACTATATATGACAGTCTTAGAAGCAATAGTATAGACAAAGCATTGAATCTTTCAAAGAATGCCTCACAAAAAAAAGTGGTAAGCAATGGAGAAGGCGTTTGCCTGTTTGAAAATATGTCTCAAAGAAATGTGGTCCCATGGTGATGGAATGCTATGACAATACATATAGCATTCCAACATTGTGGTACCAGATTTGTTTGAAATAATTTCCCAAACATTTTGCCGCCTTCTCTTTGCTATAGATTCTTCCTTATGTGCATTCTCTTTTTATGGTATTCCATGAGAGCACTTTTCCTTATGGCATTTTTCCCAAAAATACAATGTGTTGTCTATGCTACCAGTCCAACATGTGTAGAACAAATTAAATGTGTAAGCAATATTTGTAATAGTGGCTTACATAGGATGGCATAGAGGCAACGAAACATTCCTAGTGCCAGGTAGGAGGCTAATGTTTTCGATAGACCAAAGTGCAATTTTATTGGTGTCTTCGGAACTGGGCGCGGGCTATAAAACAATGCTAATACAAAGTTTTTTTTTTCATTTTTTTTCTTGGGAAAAAAATTAGAGTTAATCTTAGCCCGGATTTGCGAGAGCCTAATTTCTTGGGGGTTTAAATGTTTTGCATTAATTTTAAACAGTCTGTCCAATCATCTGGAGAGGGTGAAATATTACGGTTGTTTCCCTAAGTTTTTGCCTTGTTTTTTTCAAGGGCAGCACATGGACGAGATGGGCGCATGGCTGAATAGTGCTTTCACATTTTGCAAGTGGGCATTCTTCATGGCGTCAGGTGGCATTCTTCTTGTTAGGTGTCTTTGTTTATGGTATGTGTTGTCACCATATTTCTTTGACTCATTCCATCAACAGATTGCACGCCTTGTCTATGCTTTCACACTTTGTATAGATATCTACCTGTGTAGTTGCAACTAAAATCCCTTACGAAATTAGCTTGTTCATTACAGAAAAATCCAGGTTTATGTGTCGTTCCTTGAAGAAATAGACAAAACATTA
>VDFB02283945.1:0-44891 GCA_007258455.2 Sequoia sempervirens | reverse complement strand
TTCATCATTCATTATCTATCTTACATCTTAACCATTCATTTGGCATTTTTTATGTAACCATTAATTAGCATCACATAAATCATTATTCATTTTACCCATTATCTATTTCATTCACTTTATCCATAAATCATTATATATAATCATTATACGCTTTTTCTCTTGCATCATATCCATAATCATTAACCATAATAATCATTTACATAAACCATTATCCATGGTTCATAATCATTATCCATTATACATAACCATAATCATTAAATTTTATTCATAATCACAATAGCAATCATTCATAATCATATTTATAATCATTAACCATAATACATAATTGTACACATGTAAAATTGACCTAACACCTATCACACACTTTAAATGACATTTTTGCATCATCAGCACCATTATTATCAAATATCAATGCATTTCACATCAAAAATAGATCAAAAATGCTAAATTCCTCTATTAATTGAATAATACGACATTATTTAATTAATTCACTTTCTCATCATTTTTTACTAATTAAATAAATTCCATTCATTTAATAAAGTCCTAAAAACCCTATTTTTGCTATTAATTGAATAAAATGGCTTTATTTAATTAATTCACATTTTATCATTTTGATCAATTGAATAAATTACATTTATTTAATAAAGTCCTATTTTAAATTTGTTTCGTCCCGATTAGTTAAATAACATAAATTATTTAATTAAGTTGCTAAATCACTTTATTCCCCTAAGTTGATTAAATTATTAAAACATAATAATTTAATTAACTCACTTTCCCTCCAAATTTGAATAATTCGAATAAACTATTCAAATCATTTATCAAAAATCAAATCAAACTAATGCAACTTTGTTTGCAAAAGTCAAACTTGATTTGCATGTTCACCTCCAATATGAATTAATTAATTAATCATTCTCAACCACTTTTTTGATTGAGTAAATTATGATCCCCTAATTTCTCAATCTAATCCTAACTGATTAATCTAATCCTAACTGATTAATCTAATCCCTGACTGATCAATCTAATTACTGACTAACCAATTTATTCCTCAATCGCACAAATTGTGCAATCTACTTTGCATAGATTATTCATGTCTAAATCCTCTCAACATCTTTCGACCGTCGATCAAGATATTCTACTACACGATCCTGATCGTCCATTTTAAATCATAATTTCTATATAACAAACCTCTTTCCACACAAAAAGAGATTGAAGAGTCAACATCATTTGCAAAATGAAGTACTGTCAATATTCACAATCACCATTGATATAGCTTCAACATATCTTCAATCAACCAACACTCACATCACATCAAAGCTTTCTCAAACACAACAATGGAGGCTTCGTAGTGATATGAACAACCCGACATCGTGTGAACACACTCTGATATAGGACATTAACCTCTCTTTATTTTGAATTCAATTTGGTAAATCGTAGGATTTAATTGTGTTTTCCATAGCTTAGAAAGTCATTTCGTGAGTGTAGTAATAGATCTAGATTAGTGTTTTTTATTTAGATTAGATTTATATTTCATTGCATTTTTCCTGCTTAAGCTCTATGATTTTCCCCCACACATTCTGGCATGCCCGATGGGACCCATGTCCCCTACACTAACGATTTCATGAGCAATTTTTGAAGTTACAGGTCTCAGAGGTGCTATGGAAAAATCTTCATGCATAGATTTCTAGAAGTAGTTGCACTGAAATTCACATAATTTGTGTACTTGATCAAGAAATCTATACACTTGACCCTAATTTTTGTGCACTTGCATTTTTTCAATGCATTTGACTATTGACGGAGGGCACACCTGCTTTGTTTCTACGCTTTTTCTCTCTGATAGAGGGCGCACTTGTTGAGATTTATGCGCTTTTGTTTTGACAGACCTGTGTCCGAGATATGAAATTTTTAAATTAATTTTTAATGCTAACAGATGTTTGTTTGGGATGTGTGACAAGTATTCATGGTTATGTATGTAGGATTTGAGAAACCACTAACACATTTTTTTGTAGGGAAGACAAATAGTCAAAGAACTTCAAATTTTCAACGCTTTTTAAGTTAGGAATCCTTTATTTTGGTGCATAAAAAAACAACACATTTTTTTTTAAAGTGCTCTAAAATGAACCATTTCAATGCCTTTTAAGTTAGGAATCTTTCGTTTTGGTGTATAAAAAGAACAACACAAATGAACACTTCATTTTTGGTGCTCCTAAAATTGAATCATTTCAAAGCTTTCTAAATTAGGAATCTTTTGTTTTGGTGTATAAAAAGAACAACACAAATGAACACTTCATTTTTGGTGCTCCTAAAATTATATCATTTCAAAGCTTTCTAAATTAGGAATCTTTTGTTTTGGTGCATAAAAAGAACACAAATGAACACTTCATTTTTGGTGCTTCTAAAATTGAATCATTTCAAAGCTTTCTAAATTAGGAATTTCTATTTGGTGGTATCAGGACATAATAACCTGGACACAATAACCCCATCATAATAACCCAAGGACAAAATAAGCCAGGGTCATAATAACCCATGGACAGAATAACCCATGTAATTTATAAATTTTGTTTTCCTTTCTCTATATTCTTACTAGGATATTCTATCCATGGGTTATTTTGACCACAGTTATTTTGGCTTGGGTTATTATGACCCTGGGTTATTCTTTCCTTGGGTTATTGTGACCAAGTTATTCTGTCCAGGGTTATTTTGGTCGGGTTATTATGTCATGTAACCCTATTTGGTGCATAAAAAGAACAACAAACATTTAAATTGATGCTCTAAAAGGTTGTAACTTTCAAAGTAACACTTGGAATGTTTGATTTCCTTTTTTACCATAACAATTTTCTTTTGTTGATGCACACTTGCATTCATTTTTGTTGACCAAGTAAGACCAAGATTAGTTTAGAAACACTCAAGTTTTGGGTGTAAAAATGAACAAATCAGTTTTTGTATTGCACCTTTGTTATCTTAAGTGATTGATATCCAGAATACTTCATATTGGTGTAATTAGAAAAATTGTTAATGCTTATTCACACTTTCATGGGGATAGTACCACTCAAGTCATTTAAAAAGAATCAAATTGCTATGAATTGTATTTTGTGCATTCAATGTTTGGCAAGCTAGATGGTTGTCTTCTCCCCTTGCACCTTTTGGCGATCTTGGTGAGAGAGAAACATCTTGATCTTCGCACCTTTATTTTCAAAGAATACATTTTTAGAGGGCCTACCTATTAAGACACATCCCACATCAAAGAACTCATAGGAAAACCAAGTGTTACTCTCATTTTGGACCGCTATATAAATAATTGTGGGTGTGAGGAAATTTCTCACCAGTTGATTGAGGCTATTTTATACTGACGTTAGTCTCCCCCAGTATCTGTGTGATACGTAAAAACATGCAAGGGATGAGAGGCCTCAATTTGAGAAAAATGTCACATGTATAGACACCCAAAACTCATAACCCCAAAACATTACTAAGAGCCAAATGTTTTAGAAGCTACCCCTTTATCCAAAAACATTCTTTGAAAATGGTGCATCAAAATTTACTTCCAATAAGTTACTTGCCACAGGCCCGTGCCATAAGTTGCATGTAAAATAATCCCTTCAATGCATGAGGCAAGCCTACCTAAAAGGTTGGTTTCTATCTCTAGGGTTGTAATGTTTGTTTATGTAAAAATTTCTAAAAAAATTCAAAACAAATTTTGACATCAAACTCTATGCTTGATCTAAAAAGAATACATCCAAAAAAACACTAAACATGATGGTTGGATCACAAACCCTTTGACTTAGTGTATGCTTTTAAGAGAAGCCCTATATTTGCACTCCTTAAGGATATCCTTAAAGGTTTTTGAATATTTAGGCTTTGATTTCAGGCTACACTAGATCAAAGTAAACATTGGAAACTATGGCTTGGGTATCGTGATTTCACAACTTAAAGCCATAGACATGAAGGTCACACAAGTCCATGTTTTTTGAAGTCAGTCAAGTATTGTTGTATCACTTGTCATGCTCCAAACACAGAGAAATTGAGGAAAAACCAACTTTAAATTGCAAAAATTTGGAGAAAGATTACTCAAACTAGAAACAAATTACATAGAGGCCACTTTTGCACAAAATTCCACTACAGTTGCCCCTTTTTCTACTGCAGTTACTCAAAATTTCAGTGCATTTTATCTCTATCTCATAAAAGCTATTGATAAAAATCTAGTGCATTTGACAAAACCCATGCACTTGATGAAAATCCCACACACTTGCCTAAAATTGCTCGCCATTGTTAAAGAAACTTGCTTTTTCTTGAGTAATCACCACATTTGACAGAAACATGCAAAGGCCACACTTGACATTTTAGCTCGCACTTGCTTCTCAAGAACCGGTGCACTTGACCAATTTTAGGCCGTAGTTGATAAATCTGGTCACTTTTTCTCACAGTCTGTTGCTTTTTTCTCAAAAACCCTTGCTTTTGTTCTATCCTATTGACAATCAGAAAAATGATCCAAAGCTGCTTACAGGATCCTTGTTAAAACGAAACAATCAGAAACCCAAATAAGTCATATAGTCCCTCATCCACTATTCGCATTTCATCCTATTTTTGTAAAACAAAATCAAAACCAACAAACTTGGATTATTCCCTCACTCGCACTTCTAAGATATTAACAGTTACTTGGAACTTGCAAATAGTTCAAGTAAGCTTTTCCACAACATATCCTCTAGAAGAAGAAGTGAGATAACAATCCAGGTCCCTTAGCATTTTGAGTTCCAAAGATAGTGTCAACTCCAAAACAACACTCAAACCTTAGGGTCTTGAGCTTCATAACAAACCATATCAAAAATTTGCACCTTCACCATATGACCATTTGGTGACCAGTTGCTCTAGTACAACAACTGAACCTTGTAGCACCAATCCTCCAACCAAGTCTCACACATATCAAAGGTGAACAAACTGATATAATTAGTATTTTAAGGACCTTCATATTTTAGAAGAATGAAACACCCAACCAATGGAGAAACGTAGCAAACATCTTAGATAAAGAGGAAGAGAAAGCGGACCTAGCAGCCGGAAGACCCATGTTACCACCTCCTACATGGCAATAGATATACACCCTTCATGATCTTTGGAAAAAGAAAAATCCTTAAGTAGAAATCCATATTACGACTTTCAAAGAACCACCCCACTCTAAAGTTTTCCAAAGGGTACATCTTGAGAACATATAGCACCCGTCAAAATTGACTAGACCATTTCTATTTGCACTTTTCAATGGGCCAACCACCCTTAGATATAATGCACTAAACCAAAAACAAAATCACTTTCATTCCATAGTTAGGAGTCACGAAAATTATCACAAGAGCTTGGAAATTGTTTATGACAACTACAAGATCACAACACAAGAACATGCAAGCAAGCAAGAATAGCACTAGCATCCCACCAGAAAACACCATGAATGATGAAGGTGGCCCATGGGGCGATAAGCCAAGCGACCTTGAAACACCCTAAAAGAGATCTATGTACAAAGACACCTTCAATGAGGAAGAGCTAAACCACAAACAACAAGAAGTGATAGAACAAAACAACTAGGACCCAAAAAGAGTAATCATAGAGGAGGTAGATACTGAGGAGGAGATAAATGATGAGGAACTATTTAAACATTCCAACAACCCCAAAGTACTCAAACTAATGGACAAATTGTTGAGAAAGGACCCAAATTCATACTTCTTCAAATTAGCATAGAGTGTGCTAAATTGCCAATAGATTTTAACATGGAGGCCCTCAAAGATCCCAACTTTATTCCCTTAGGGGATAACTCAATTGTGAGACAGATATCTAAACCCATAGAAAATTCAAACATGTCATCCATATTCTCACAAAATAGTGGTAAAACTAAGGAAAACCCCTAGTACAAAAAACTAACTCAGATCGAACAAGCGATAGTGGCACAACAGTATCAAGGGGGTCCATCCTAGTACATACCACAAAGCAGCAATCCACCCCCAAGATAGTACGTACCTCAAAACACTTCGAATGTCAACCCTTTCCAAAACAATCAGTACCATCAACAAGGTGGACCACAAGGTCCCCTTCCAAATCAGTACCATCAACAAGGTGGACCACAAGGTCCCCTTCCAAATCAGTACCATCAACAAGGTGGAACACAGGGTCCCCTTCTAAATTAGTACCATCAACAAAGTGGACCACAGGGTCCCCTTCCAAATTAGTACTATCAAAAAGGTATGCCATAGGGCACCCTTCTTCAGTCATCATGTCAACAAGGTAACCTACCAATGCACCATCATGGAAAGCTTTAGTATAGTTTGTCCCAACAACAAGGTATGCCACAGGGAACCCTTCTTCAGTCATCCCATCAACAAGGTAACCCGCCAACGCACCATCAAGGAAACCTTCAGTATAGTTCATCCCAACAACAAGGTATGCCACAAGGCACCCTTCTTCAGTCATCCCATCAACAAGGTAACCCACAAATGCACCATCAGAGAAACCTTCAATACACTTTATCCCAACAACAAGGTGTGTCATAAGGGACCCTTCTCCAGTCGTCCCATCAACAAGGTAACCCACCAATGAACCATCAAGGAAACCTTCAACATAGTTCATACCAACAACAAGATGTACCATAGGGTACCCTTCACAATTCGTCCTACCAACAAGGTGTCTCGCTAATGCATCAACAGGGTAACCTTCAGTATACTTCATCCCAGCAACAAGGGGCTAACCCTCCTTATACACAGCTAGGACCTAACCCGCCCTATGTTCAAAATAGCTACCAAGGGGCAATACCCCTATTTTATCCAACTTATGACCAAACAAATGTTGTGGGACAACAAGGCTATTACACACAAGGCTTACAAACAAATGTACCAAAAAATGAGATGGAACTACAGCTAGAGGTGATGAACCAAAAGATAGTAGACATACAAGTAGGGAAAATGAAGAAGACCTACACCCTTCAGGAAATATGTGCATTCCTATTTGATCACTCCATCACTACCTACCTTTTCCAAAAAACTTTGAGATACCCAAGTTCGACAAGTACAAAGGAAGAGGAGATCTAGTAGAGCATGTACAAGACTTCTTAGTGTCATCTATGGAGGTACAAAACAACAACACTTACCTCATGAGACTCTTTCCACACAGCCCTACAAGTCATTCTATGGAGTGGTTTTCTTATTTGTCACTAGGAATTAAAACCTTTGACGAACTATCTAGCCAGTTCATAACACACTTCTCATTCAACATAGAGAAAGATGTTACCATCACAGACCTATAAAAAATCAAGCAAAGTCAAGGTGAATATTTCACCTCATACCTTCAATGATGGTGACAGAAGGCTAGTCAATACAAATCACCTATTCCCAACAAGGAACTAGTTCACATATTCATTTCAAATTTCCAAATAGAAGTCAACTACCAACTTACCATGCTATGTCCCACAAGCTTTGAAGAATCTATTGAGAAGGTACTGCACATAGAAAGGGCCCTCATAGCAAGAGGGGTGATCAAGGTAAACAACCTGAGGGGCAGTCCTTCTAGTTGAAATGAGAAACCTAAAGTCTAGGCCAAAAACAAGAATGTTACAAATGATAGAATAGTTGACACTAGAGCACTATGGAATGCACAAAACACACCTTAAAACTAACCACTAGTAGCGCAAATGAGCTATGTTCCAAATAATATTCAAAACAACCAAATTATGTATCCCAAGAACAATGAGGTTTTCAACCAACAAACGAATCAAGGAGGGAAACAAAGGCAATACGATCAACCCAGGAGATAGTTCATAGTACTAGGTGAGTCATTTGAGATAGTTATGTGAAAGATAGTACAGCAAAACCTCATCAAACTTAATGATCACTCAAACTATGAGGAACCTAGCTTCAAGACACCATGGTATAATGAGAAAGACATGTGAATTCCATAAAATAAAAGGACATACAACAAATAATTATATGCGACTCAAACACCTCATCTAATACTTGATAGAAAAAGGGGAAGTGGACATTGAGCATTGTCTCAAAAACAAGGATCTTCAAATATACACGAACCCAATCCCAAACCACACTAAAAGGAATGACAAAGGAAAAGAACAAGAGTACCACAATGCTAACTACATGTATGGTTACACGGTTTTAGAAACCCTCTCACAAGCAGATGATAATAGGGAAAATGTAGTGACAATACGAGGTGGAGAAAACAACTGTAACGTAACTACCCATCAAGGGAGAGTTACAATATAAGGAGCCCCACCCAAACCCACAATTAAGTCATCAAATGACTACAGCATTATGGAACAGCTGAAAAAGACTCCCACCTTAATCTCAATCCTAGAGTTGCTAAAACTATCACCTGCACATAGAGAAATATTTGAAAAAGCATTGGAAACATCAGTCCCTAACGACCTCGATCCTAGTCAGTTCCAAGCCATAGTTGGAAAAATTACAACCAACAATCATTTAGTCTTTTTAGAGAAATATCTTCCACAATCAAGCTCTATACATAAAGGTTGGTGTCCACAAGAACATGGTCAACTGGGTATTGATAGATAATGGTGTGGGTCTAAACATCTATACCTTAAAAAATTTCAAACAATTTGTGTATTTTGATGATGTGATAGATAAAGGAAAGAGTGTCACTATAAGGGCCTATGATGACCTTGAAATGAGTTCAAAAGGGGAAGTCAAGCTACCAATACAAATAGGATTGGCCATTACAGAAACCACATGTCAAGTACTTGACCTTGAGTTGTCATATAACCTCCTCCTAGGACACCCTTGGATCTATGCATTACAAGCAGTACCATCAACCTTTCACCAATTCCTAAAGTTTCCCCGTGAAGGAAAAGAGGTGACCCTATATGTCAATCCTAAACCTTTCCACTTTTGTGCAAAGCTAGAGGAGAAGTATAATAAGATTAAACACATACCTAGCAACGACATAGCCTTCCATTCATTCTCTTATGTTAACCCTTACACGCTACCATCGACCTCAACCAAGATCACATCAAATGAGCAATCAAAAATGGAAACCAAGGTTCAAGTACTGGACATGGGTAATGGAAACTACCATTTCAACCAAGCATTCTACATTGGCATGCTTCCACCAACACCCAAGTTCTATGGAGGTCCAAAAGAGATCAAGAATACTCAAATAGTGCAAATGATAGCTAAACCCGTTATCTTCACCAAGTGGGGGGTCATGAAGGATGAAGAAATATTCAAAGAGGAATTCTCATCCATGATTTACAAGGAGGACCAAAAAGAACTAGAAAAGCCACAACCCATTCTAATTGATCCTAACAGTAGAGGTTATCAACTAGCTAAACAAATGGGGTATCAGGGAACAAGTGGCCTTGGCCTACACAAACAAGGCTATTCAAAGCCTATCATAATGGAACAGAGAAAAAAAATATGGGGCTAGGTTATAAGCCAAAAGACATGGTTACTCCAAAAACTGGATAAACCTCTTTTAAGAAACGAGAAACTTTTGCTAGTGTTAAGGCACTAGATATCTACCATATCATGGACAATGATTTACTTGTAAAAGAATTATTCAACAACTTTAGCATTGATAGGTTCCCTCTCCAATATATCAAAACCATTCCCAATATCTATTACCGTTCCAGAATGGACTCTAATGAATACGAATGGGATTCTCATTCCTTCGTCACCGGATATGATTCCCCCACTTCTATCAATGATGACCTAGACACCCAATTGGAAAAATATACTAGATCCATACTAACCCTTTTAGAAACCTCCATAAGTTTTGAGAATAATGATAATAGCCTACCACTCTGCTACCCACAACTCATATATTGGGATCAACAACAACATACACCTATTTTGTACATCAATTCCAGAATGATGAGGCAATCGCAGAGTTCATGGGACTTCAAATAGACATACCAACAAGAGATCACAAAGTACGTTTCATCTTGGAACTCGAATAGGATGCATACTTTGGTGGAGATATTGAACCTTCTAGTCATAAAAATGAAAGATAAAACATCAAAATAAACATGTGATCCCCTAGAGAAAACCATATTGTGGCTCTATCAGATCCAGAAAAGAAGAAAATAAAGGACGCATCTAACAATGAAAACCTCCTTGAGGCACCCGAAGATGGAGGGTTCAATCTCCCCATATTAGAATATCAAGAAAGATCAACGCTCCTAGTAGAAGAAACAAAGTCCATAAATGTTGGCACAGCAAAGGACCCAAAGATAACATACCATGCGGCATCGCTTGATCCTGAAGAGAAAGCAAACTTCACAGCATTCATCAATGACAAGAAAGTTAACTTTGCACGGACCTATACAAATATGCCTGGACTAGATCCAACACTAGTGGTACATCATCTAACTGTCTCCCTTGGAGCAAAGCCTATCAGACAAAAAGTCAAAAAAATGCATCCTCAAATAGCATTATTGGTAAAGGTAGAACTAAAGAAGCTACTAGATGTGGGTTTCATTAGACCCATTGACTATCCAAAATGGATATCTAATCTAGTACCAGCGTCAAAGCCTATTGGGGGCATAAGGATCTACACAGACTTCAGAGACCTGAACAAAGCCTATCTAAAGGATGACATCCCCCTCCCAAGCATCAACATGATCATGGATCTCACAGCAGGGTATGAGATGCTATCTTTAATGGATGTTTTCTCTGGATATAACTAGATAAAAATCTCTCTAGACAATCAACACAAAATAGTGTTTACTTGTGCTTGGGGGGCCTTTTGCTGCAATGTAATGCCATTTGGTCTAAAGAATGCAAGAGCAACATATCAAAAAGAAATGAAGACCATTTTCCATAATATGCTACATACAATCATGGAAGACTATGTAGATGACATTCTAGCAAAGTCAGCCAAAAGGGAAGATCAGCTGACCAATCTTGCAAACATATTTGATCGGCTCGAACAATATAATCTAAAGCTCAACCCTCAGAAGTGTGTATTCAGAGTAACATTTGAAAATCTGTTAGGATACATGAAGGGCAATTGAAGTGGATCCTGTAAAAGTAAAATCAATACTAGAGATGCCTTCACCAAAAACACTGAAACAACTGAGGAGCCTACAAGGGAAGTTGCAATCCATCAAGCAATTTATCACACAACTAGTAGAAAAATGTCACCCTTTCACTCATCTCCTACACAAATACATAACCTTCAAGTGGGGATGGGAGATGTGACCAAGCATTCTAGCAATTCAAGGAGTACCTACTTACTCCTCCTCTACTCATGCCACCTATTCTAGAAAAGGAAATGGTACTTTACATATCCACCACACAAGCAGCATTGGGAGCTCTCCTAGCCCAACAGCTAGATGATGCTAAAAAAGAAAGAGCAATCTACTACATCAATCAAACATTGGTGGGCTATTAGTTGAACTACTCGCCCATAGAAAGAGCATGTCTCTCAATCGTATTTGTGACACAAAAGTTGAGGCACTAAATCTTAAATAGGAAGGTGAAGTTGATTTCAAAAGTGGACCCACTAAAGCACCTAATAGCAAAAGCATCCCTAACAAGCTAAATTTCCAAATGGGTGATGGTCTTAAGTGAATTTGATATAGAGTATATGGATAGAAGGGCCATCAAGGGACAAATCATAGTAGACCAACTAGCCTAAGAACCCATAAACGATCACAAGCCTCTCATAGTGGACTTTCCAAATGAAAGTATCCTAATGACAGAACAAATAGGCCATTGGACTCTATACTTTGATGGGTCCCATACTCAACATAGCTCTGGAGAAGGTGTCCTATTTCTCACACCATAGGGAGATAGTATACCCAAGGCATATAAGATCATTTTCCCATGCACAAAAAAACATCTCAAAGTATGAAGGTTTGATCACAAGGCTTAAAATGGCTATTGAATGGAGAATAAAAGAGCTACATGTCTTCGGAGACTCCCAGCTAGTGATCAGATAGGTGAACAATGAGTACCAGAAAAAAGATGACAATTTGATGCCATATAAAAGGATGGCGGACAACTTCAAGGAATACTTCATCACCATAACTTTTGAACAAATTCCTCGAATCAATAACAGAGTTGTCGATGCAATGGTAACAATAGGCTCACTACTTGATATTCCATAGAATGTTCCTAAGTATGAGTTCCTCATCAAACAACTACTTGTACTTGCATTCGACATCTTGGAATTAGAACTGGTATGTGTTGTTGTTGGTCCTAACTCCCCATGGTACCAAGATACATTCGACTATATCCAAGATGATATCATACCACTTGACCTAACGACCACCCAAAAGAAAACCTTCACCCGTAGAACTTCCCTCTTTATAATCCTAGGAGATACCTTATATCATCGTAGTCTAGATGGTATGTTACTCCAGTTTCTTAACGTAGAAGAAGCAAACATGGACTTACAATAGGTACACAAAGGTGTTTGTGGGTCCCACTCTAGCAGACCTAACCAAGTCCAAAACCTGCTCAGAATAGGGTATTATTGGCCCTCAATGGAATAAGAGTGCATTCAGTATTCTAGAAAGCGTCATAAATTCTAGTAGCATAGTGATCTTATGCATGAAGTAGCACAGGATTTGACACCCATCACAACACTATGGCCTTTCTTGCAATGGGGATTAGACTGGTAGGTAATATTTTTCTTGCTTCATCTAATGGCAACAAGTTCATTATCATAGCAACAGAGTACTTTACCAAGTGGATAGAAGAAATTCCATTGACCTATATCACCGATAAACAGATATCAAAGTTCATTATGAACTATCTGATTTGTAGGTATGGAATTCCCCAAATAATAATAATGGACAATGGAACCTAGTTCAAGAATCAAGACATTCAAGAACTCTATTCTCAATTTTCTATCCAGCATAGATTCTCCATGCCCTATTACCCCCAAGGAAATGGTTAGGCCAAGGCATCTAATAAAGCATACTTAAAATCTTAAAAAAGACTATTAATGAAGTCAGTCGGGATTGCCATTTATAGTTAAACCCATCCCTATGGGCTTATCGAACCAACATCCAAACACCTACCGATGCCACACCCATTTCCTTGGTCTACGAATCAGAGGTTGTCTTACGTATCGAGGTCAAAATCCCATCATTGTGAATCTCATTGAAATGCATGGTCACTAACAAAGAATATCGGGTATCCAAGTTAAATGAATTGGAACTCCTAGATGAAAGGCGTTTGAGCACGTTAAACCATCTTTAGGTTTATCAGAATTGGCTCAAATGAAACTATGACAAGAAAATCAAAGACAAGAACTTCTAGGTTGGTGACTTGGCCCTCAAGGAGAATCAGAAGGTACAACTAAATTAAGATGGAAAAGGAAAATTTGAACCCAACTAGTTAGGCCCATTTATCATCACAGCAAGCTACGATTCTAAGGCTTATTAGTTGGCTACTCCTGAAGGACAACCCTTAGCCGAACCACTGAACAACAGCTATCTCAAGAAGTTCTACACATAAAACACGTCAGAATACCCCAAGCAAGAGGGTAAAAATCAAAAAAAATCAAAAAAGAAAGAAAATAGTAAAGAGAAATAAAATGTTCTTTAAGTGAAAACCACTTTGTGGTGCTTCTAGAACATGTACCATAGTGAAAACATAGAAACAGGTGCTATGTATGAATAATAGATTTGAGATGTTAGATTTTAGCTTGCATTAAGGAGCATATAGGCATATGATATTTTGAACATGTTGTTTCAGGCCTATGAGTCAAATCTGTAAGACTGGATGTTTCTAGCCAATTGTAATTGAGATTTTTGATAATAAGAATGCTTGAATCTGCATTTTCCTCCATATTCCATGTTTCTTTTGATGTGTGACTCTTGTTGCATGGTCCATATTGTTCTCTTTGAGGACCCTCCTACCGTGGCTGCACTAGATTGGTATCAGAGTGAGATTTAATCTGTGTGAGATCACTGGAATTTGCGGAGTCCTGTTGAAGATTTCTTGTGGGGTGGCAGACTGAGGATCCAACCTGCAGCTGCAAAGGACTTGTGTAAAGATGGTGGGAAGAAGGAATGTTATAGGAAATGGAGCGCATGAAAATGCAGACCCAGCTTTAATGGAGATGTTGAGAGGAATTGTTGCTAGATTAGATGTAGTTGAAATGGCCTAGAGGAGAGGTCGGCCAGTTGATGATGTGAGTGATGAAGAGGTAGAAGTACAGGAAGAAAGAGGAAGAGAAGATCAACTTGGCCTGGATCAAGGAGAAGAGAGGTTCATAAGAGCCCTAACTAGAGCAAATACTAAGCCACATTTCAATCTACCGGATTATAATGGTAAGTTGGATTCAAAAGAATTGCTTGATTGGATAACAAGGATGGAAAAGTATTTTGATTTTGAAGGTACCACTAAAGATAAGAAGGTGAAATTCGCTTGTACAAAGTTGAAAGGACATGCATCACTTTGGTGGAAACATTTTTAGATAGATAGGCAAAGAAGAGGAAAAGAAAAGATAAAATCATGGGATTGGATGGTGAATAAGTTGGAAAAAAAAATTATGCCAGTATACTATCAGATCAATTTATTCCGGAAGTTGTATAATTTGAAGTAGAAGGAGTTAAGTGTGATAGAGTATACTGAGGAGTTTTATAAGTTGAATATCAGATTTGGACATTTGGATGATGAGATCAAGCAAGTAGCCAGATATGTGAATGGCTTGAGACCATGTATACAGGATGAGATTAGTTTGATTAAGTTGCAGAGTGTGGAAGAGGCATATCAATGTGCCCTAAAAGTAGAAGAAAAGTTGAATAAAAGACATGAGCAAAGATGGAGAGGAAGAGGAGGAATATTTCAGAGAGGAAGAATTTTTACTAGTGGAAGAGGAACTTTTGCAGATCAGAATAAAGATAAGCAAGTCAGTAAGAATGATGATTCATATCGTAGAGGTGATGGAAATTCTTATCGAAGAGGAGGATATAGTGGTTACCGAAATGAAGGTTATAGAAAAGATGATAGAGGACAAGAGAAAAGAGTATTCAAGGGAACTTGTTTTAAATGTGGTGGAGAAGGACATAGAGCATTTGAATGTAATCAAGGAGAGACAAGCACAAAGACAGAGAACAATAGAAGAACAGCCTTTATTGAGGAATATCATGTCGGATCATCTAATAAACCGGAAGATGGAGAAGTGTTGGTGAATAGAAGAGTATTATGCCAAAGTGAGACGGAGCAAGAACCGTTGTAGAGAAAGAATTTGTTTCAGACCAGATGCAAGGTAGCTGGTAAATGTTGCAAGGTGATTATTGACAGTGGAAGTTCTGAGAACCTGGTTTCTGAAGAAATGGTGACCAAATTGAAGTTGGGAAGATTGAAACACCTAAAACCCTATCATATAGCTTGGATTCAAGATGAGTAGAAGATATTGGTAAGTGAACAATGTTTGGTAAAATTGAAGATAAGAAATTACCATGATGAAGTTTTGTGTGATATCATGCCTATGGATGTATGTCATGTTTTGTTGGGAAGACCTTGGTAGTATGATAGATAGGATATTCATGATGGAAAGAAGAATACATATACTATTGTTGCTAATGGGATGAAGCATAATTTGTTTCCCTTAGAAGATATTCCTAAAGTTGAGGTTTGTACGAGTGCTAGAATTTGTTTGGTTGATAGAATATTTCTGGATGGATTGAGACATGAGAACATGTGTTATGCCTTGGTTCCTAGGAAGGTTGAAGACTTGAAGCGTGTAGAAGAATAACTAGAGGAGATAAAGGAGTTGTTGATAGAGTACAAGGAGATCATTTCAGATAATGTACCTGATGGATTACCACCTATGAGGAGTATTAGTCATTGTATGGATCTGATTCCTAGAGCTATTTTGCCTAATAAAGCAGCACACTGGATGACAATGTCAGAAAATGAAGAGTTGAATAGACAACTACAAGAGTTGTTGAGGAAGGGTTTGATCAAAGAAAGCTTAAGTCCATGTGTAGTACCTACTATGTTAGCACCTAAGAAGGATGGAGAATGGAGGATGTGTACAGATTCTAGATCCATAAATAAGATCACGGTGAAGTATAGATTTCCTTTGCCTCAGATGGATGACATTATGGATTGTTTGAGTGGAGCTAAATACTTTACAAAGATAGATTTGAAGAGTGGATATCATCATATCATAATCAAAGAAGGGGATGAGTGGAAGATAGCATTCAAGACAAATGAAGGATTGTATGAGTGGTTGTTGATGCCTTTTGGACTAACAAATGCACTGAGTACTTTCATGAGGCTAATGAATGAGGTGTTGAAGAAATTCTTGGGTAATTTTGTGATTGTGTATTTGGATGACATCTTGATTTTCAGTAAGAGTAGAGAAGAACATTTTTTGCATATAAGAAAAGTTTTGCAAAGGTTGAGAGAAGAGAAGTTGTTGATAAACATTAAGAAATGTAGTTTCATGAAGGAAGAATTGGTATATCTTGGATTTGTGATATATGTGGATGGATTGAAGATGGACCCTGAGAAGGTAAGAGCAATTTTCAAATGGCCTACACCGGATAGCATTGGAGAGGTAAGATCATTTCATGGATTGGCTAGTTTCTACCAAAAGTTCACTAGGAATTTTAGTTCTATTTGCAGTCCTATGATAGAAACAATGAGGAGATAAGAAGGATTTTAGGTGGACATCTGGAGTAGATCAAAGTTTTGAGCTGTTGAAACAAAAGGTGACTAAGCAGCCTATGTTGTATTTACCATATTTTAGTAAGGTATTTCAAGTAGATTGTGATGCAAGTGGAAATGCAATTGGAAAAGTATTGAGTCAAGAAGGGAGACCTATAGCTTATTTCAGTGATAAGTTGAATGATGCTAGGAGAAGATATTCAATGTATGATCAGGAGTTTTATGCCATATTTCAAGCCTTGAAGAAGTGGAGACATTACTTGTTGCCTAAGGAGTTTGTGTTGTATATAGATCATCAGGATTTGCAATATTTGAATAGTCAAGGTAAGTTGAATCAGAGACACGTGAGATGGGCAGATTTCTTGCAAAGTTATACTTTTTTTTTGAAGCATAGGAGTGAAAAGTTAAATAGAGTTGTTGATGCCTTGAGTAGGAGAAGGAATTTACTGACAAATATGAGAGTGGAGGTATTAGGCTTTGATGAATTGAAGAACTTGTATGAGGAAGACCTGGATTTTGTAGAACCTTGGAGAGCTTGTGGTGCAGGAGCACCAGGCAAAGGATTATTTTGTTTTTGAGTTCTTTAATTTTGTGGTGCTATCATAAGGTCATGTTGACCATTATTTTAGGTGCTTAGGGTTGTTTTTGGTCTTTGTAAAAGAGGGTGTCATGATTCCAATGAGTTTAGAGGCTCACTTTGTTAAATAGTGAAAAATTGTTAAATGTCTGAAAACACAGCGGGTTTTACAAAAAGACATTTTTAGGTCATTTAAGCATCGAACCAAGAGCCTAAATTGTTGGGAAGGAATATTTAAGGAATTCCACGACCTTTTTGGTTGGTTAGAAGTTCTTTGTACGGACTGTTTTTCCAGAAATTAAAGAAAACAGCTTTCTTGTCTTATTTTCTGTGTTTTTCCGTTCTTGTTTGCAAGACAGCAGTTAAATGAATTAAAAGAGGCATTTTGTAATTTTTTTTAGCATGTAGAGAAGCCTCTGAAATTTTTGTTAAGGCACATTTGATATCTGTTTCATCATTTTCACACATTCTTGTAAATTCTATGTTTTTTCCCTTATTTGCTGTTTTGACTGGAACTGTGTAAAAATGGAGTTCTAGGCTGCATTCCCTCCATACCTGGTAGTATGGAATTGTTGGGAACGTGGTCAGGCTCCATATCTGTACATATTTTAGTGGTAGGTGTTAGGTTTTCTTTGGTTGCAGGAGTTATGAGAAAAGTCTTGCCCTAGGCGAGCCAGTGAAGAGCCCGGCTAGGAAAGGCTGCAGAACAGCGTTGATAACTTGCAGGGGAGAAAATATTTTCAAAAAATTCTTTTTGGAGAATTTAGGGGAAGGTCTTGGCCACGTGTGGTACCAAGGAGGAGAGCCCAGCAATCCGTTTAGGAGGAGAACTTTTCACCAGTCCTAAAACTGGTTCTGGACAGTTAGAAACCCTAGTTTTCTGGGTAGTGTTTGCATGAGGGCAAAGAACGGCTTGGATAGAGCCAAGACCCTAGAAATCTTGAAGCTGTAGACAAGGGAAACAAATTTCCTAAGCCAAGAACCACGTTTCTTTGGTGGGTTTAGGAGGGAAAAGCAATTTACCCCTGTTCAGAGACCAAATAGTGGCTCAAGAGCAAAACCTATGGAATAGGCTTCATGCAAGTGTTGGTAAGATGGAGTCTAAGTGAAGTTCCAGAAACCCTAGGAGGTTGTTTTGGAGTTTTGGAAAACATTCCCTCACCCCTGCAAGATTCATTCATGTATTGAGGGAGGATTAGTCTTTTGGATGGATAAAAGGCTAAGAAAGAAAGGAGTCATAGCACCAAGATTTGGCTTGGTAGTTGCAAACTTGACAAGATAGTGAGGTTGGAAGGAGAACCAGGGGAACTTAGAAAAGATAGAGTTCCTATAGGTTAGGGTGGAACAAAATTTCACCAAGGAGGTCTATGTCAAGGCCTCCAGCACGAACTGTGATTGGTTGCAGCATTCGAAAATAGTGTAATGATTCCTACGCCTGTGAAATCTGTGATTGCTTCCTGTAGCCTCCCTATCAGATTGGTATCAGAGCAAGCAAAAGATTTGGGAAAGTAGCAGCTTATATGTCAGAGGAAGTTGAGTCAAGTGAACCGCCCAAGATGGTGACAAATGCACAGTTAGCCAAGATGGTTGAAGAGCAAGAAGAGGATAACAAATCCCTAAAGGAAAGAATAGAGCAGCTTGAAGCAGCATTGAACCAGGTGAAACTGGAAGGAAAAGTGCCAAAAGAAGAAGAGGTTGCAGAGGAGGACAAAGTCCCTGAACCTGACCCCGTTTTGGAGGAGGAGCCTTTCTTGAAGGCATTGAAAGCATTGAGTGGAAAAGGACTTGAGGGCATACCACTGTTTAATGGAAAGATGGATCCTGATTTGGTCATGGATTGGATAGAAGGCATGGAGAATCACTTTGAGTGTGATGGAGTAACTGAAGCACAGAAGGTGAAGGTAGCTAAATCAAGGTTGAGAGGATCAGCTTTGACATGGTGGAAGTTTGTTCAGACTGAAAGGGAAAAAGAAGGCAAGCAGCCCATTTCAACTTGGAAAGGAATGGTTGCTAAGGTAAAGGAAGCATATATGCCAGATGACTATGAGATTCAGTTGCACAAGAAGAGGAAAATTCTAAGGCAGAAAGACCAAGATGTCAACACCTATACTAAAGAGTTCCAAAAGCTTTGTTTAAGATCTAATGTGGCAGAAGATGAGAGCCTAAAAGTGGCTAGATACCTAAATGGTTTGAAGTGGAACATCCAAGAAGAGATGGCTTTACTCAGCCCTAAAACAGTACACCAATGTTATTAGTTGGCTATCAAGATTGAAGAAAGGAACAAGAGGAAGCATGATCAGTCTTCTAAAGGCAGAGGCAAAGGCAGAGATCAAAGAGGACAGCGTGGTGGTTACCAAGGTAGAGGTAATGATCAAAGGAACCAAGGAGAATCAAAACTTGCTGAGCATGGAGGTGAAACATCTTCAAGAGGAGGATTTAACAGAGGGAGAGGACCTCAAGGAGGCTCAAACAGAGGAAGAGGAGCAGGCAGAAGTAACTCTTACTTTGCCACCATGAAATGTTATCACTGTAATCAGCTAGGTCATCCAGCTTATAGGATGCCCGGAGAAAGCTTCATCTAGAAATGATAAAAGAGTAGCTTATGCACAAGAGGACACCATGAGTGTCAAATCACCTGAGATCAGTCAAATAGAATCAGAAGTAGGTGAAAATCTGATGTTTAATAGAGTGCTGATCAGACAACCAGTCAAGGAAGAACCCAAGCAAAGGAGAGCTTTGTTTAGAGCAAGGTGCAAGATATTGGGAAAGGTATGCAAGGTCATTGTAGATTCTGGTTCTACAGATAATATCATCTCTGAGGAGGCAGTAACAAAGCTAAAATTGGAGAAAGTACCCCATAATAACCCCTACAAGGTCACATGGCTGAATAAAGGGCAGAGTGTTTTGGTGAATGAGCAGGTCACAGTAGAATTTTCAATTGGAGGCTATAAAGACAAGCTGGTTTGTGATGTATTACCCATGGATGCATGTCATCTACTACTGGGCAGACCTTGGCAATATGATAGAAGTGTTGTTTATGATGGGAAAGAGAACACCATTTCATTCAAGAAGGATGGAAGAACCTTCAAACTGCAGTCATTGATTGAGGAAGATGAAGGACAGTCAAAGGTACCTAACATTATGTTGAGTAGTGGCAAGGAGTTCCTTAAGGACCTACACCAAGGGAATGAAGGATATGTAGTCATGATGCAGTCCAAAGAAGAGGAAAAGGCTGAAAGGACAGTGTTACCAGCAGCAGTCCAAAACTTGCTTGACAAATACAAGAGCATAGTGAGTGATGGAACACCATCCACTCTACCACCCAAGAGAGCAATAAGTCATCAAATTGACTTCATACCTGGAGCCTCATTGCCTAACAAAGCAGCATACAAACTGACCCCTGAGCAGAACAAAGAGGTGGCAAGACAAGTGGAAGAGTTGCTGAATCAAGGTCTGATCAAAAGAGTATTAGTCCATGTGCAGTCCCAGTTGTTTTTGGCAACAAAAAAAGGAGGTAAATGGAGACTTTGTACTGATTCTAGAAATAAATAGAATCACAATTAGGTATAGATTTCCAATACCTAGGATTGAAGATTTATTGGATTGCCTTGGAGGTGCAAAATTTTACACTAAGCTAGATCTTAAGAGCGGGTATCATCAAATCAGAATTAAGGAGGGTGATGAATGGAAGACAACTTTTAAGACAAATGATGGATTGTATGAGTGGAAAGTGATGCCATTTGGCCTCTCAAATGCCCCTAGCACGTTCATGAGACTAATGAATGAAGTGCTTAAGGATTTTACAGGGATCTTTGTAGTAGTCTATCTTGATGACATACTGATTTTCAGTAAGACAGCAGAAGAACACCTCAAGCATGTGGAGATGGTTCTTAAAAGGCTGCAAGAAGAACAATTGGCCATTAACCTTGAGAAGTGTGAGTTCTTCAAACAAGAGCTTGTGTATCTAGGCTTTGTGGTATCCCAAGGAATGCTGAAGATGGATCCAAGTAAGGTGGAAGCCATCCTAAACTGGCCCACACCAACCACAACAACAGAGGTAAGGAGTTTTCATGGTTTAGCTCAATTCTATAGAAAATTCATAAGGAATTTCAGTGGTATATGTGCACCAGTCCTAGATACTATTAAAGGTGGTCTGAAAACAAAGTTTAAGTGGACTCAAGAGGCTGATAAAGGTTTTGAAAAACTGAAACAAGAGGTGGCAACCCAACCTATTTTGTTGTTGCCTAGTTTTGACAAGTTGTTCACAGTTGAGTGTGATGCAAGTGGAGTAGCTGTAGGAGGAGTACTTAGTCAAGAAGGTAGGCCTGTAGCCTTCTTTAGTGAAAAGCTCAATGAAGCCAAGCAAAAGTACTCTACCTATGATCTAGAATTATATGCTTTAGTGCAGTCCCTTAGGAAGTGGAGGCATTATTTGTTACCCAAAGAGTTTGTGGTTTTCACAGATAACCAGGCACTTAGTTACATCAACACCCAAGAGAAGTTGAGTAATAGACATTTGAAATGGATGGAGTACATTCAAGCTTTCACATTTACCATTAAGCACAAGAAGGGACAATAAAACAAAGTGGCAGATGCATTAGCAGGAGGATGTTGACAGTCCAGAGAGATACAACTGAAAAGCATAGGATTGGAAAGTTTTAAGGATCTCTATGGTGAGGATGAAGACTTTTCAGAAGCCTACAAGGTATGTTCTGATTTTGAGAATCATTTTCATAGTCAGTTTGCTGAGTATACACTACAAAATGGACTGTTATTTAAGGGTAATCAGTTATGTGTTCCAAGAGGATCAATGAGGAAAATCGATTCAAGAGAAACATAATGGCAGTCTTAGTGGGCATTTTGGTATTAATAAAACTTTAGAGCTGGTACAAATATTTTATTACTGGCCTAAATTGGCAAGAGATGTCAGAAAGTATGTGGAACAGTGTGTTGTTTGCATGAAAGCCAAAGGGGGAGCTAGCAATGCTGGTTTGTATCAGCCTTTACCCATTCCTAACAGACCATGGGAGTGTGTGAGCATGGATTTTGTGGTAGGTCTTCCTAAGACCAAGACTGGTTTTGACAGTATTTATGTTGTGGTAGATAGATTTAGTAAGATGAGTCATTTTATTCCATGCAAGACTACACATGATGCAAGTTACATAGCCCATCTTTTCTTCAGGGAAGTTGTAAGAATCCATGGATTGCCATTGAGCATTGTATCAGACAGGGATGTGAAGTTCATGAGTCATTTTTGGAAAACTCTATGGAGCAGATTGGGAACAAATCTATCATTTGGATCAGCTTACCATCCTCAGACCGATGGTCAAACAGAGGTGGTTAATAGAGTGCTAGGTAATCTTCTGAGGTGCTTGACTAAAGAATATGGACAGACATGGGATATGGTAATTTCTCAAGCTGAATATGCCTATAATGACAGTGTCAATAGAACTACAGGGAAAAGTCCTTTTGAGGTTGTGTATGGGATGCACCCAAGAGGTATTTGTGAACTCAGAGACCTTGGATCAATGGAGAATAGGAGTGGACATGCTGAAGACTTCACTCAGACCATGAAGGAGATTCATGAGCAGGTCAAGAAGACAGTTACTGCAGCAACTCAAAAGTTGAAGGAGAATGTTGATTTGTCAAGGAAGGATGTACAATTTGCAGTTGGAGACTATGTTATGGTCCACCTCAACAAATCTAGATTGCAGAAGGGCGTGGCAACCAAGTTACAGATGAAAAGAGTGGGTCCATGCAAGGTATTGGCCAAATATGGCAAGAATGCATATAAGGTGGAGTTACCATCAGATTTGAGCATCTCTCCAGTTTTCAATGTGGCTGATCTAATCAAGTATAAAGGGACAGTCAAGGATCTAGATCAAGACAGTCAGGAGGTCTTCAAGGACATCAGCAACATGTCCATACCAACTCCAAACAAGCTACAAGCAGAAAAGATCTTGGAGTCAAGAGTGAAAAAGACTACAAGGCACAAGGTGTACATGGAGCATCTTGTTAAATGGAAGGATAAGCATGAATCTGAAGCTACCTGGGTAGAAGAAGCAGATTTTAAGAAGCAAGGCATTGATATGTCTCTGATCTCTCCCAAACTTCCTTAGTTGTTTGTGCTGAGAGGGGGAGAATGGTGCAGGAGCACCAGGCAAAGGATTATTTTGTTTTTGAGTTCTTTAATTTTGTGGTGCTATCATAAGGTCATGTTGACCATTATTTTAGGTGCTTAGGGTTGTTTTTGGTCTTTGGAAAAGAGGGTGTCAAGTTTCCAATGAGTTTAGAGGCTCACTTTGTTAAATAGTGAAAAATTGTTAAATGTCTGAAAACACAGCGGGTTTTACAAAAAGGCATTTTTAGGTCATTTAAGCCTCGACCCAAGAGCCTAAATTGTTGGGAAGGAATATTTAAGGCATTCCACGACCTTTTTGGTGGGTTAGAAGTTCTTTGTACGGACTGTTTTTCCAGAAATTAAAGAAAACAGCTTTCTTGTCTTATTTTCTGTGTTTTTCTGTTCTTGTTTGCAAGACAGCAGTTAAATGAATTAAAAGAGGCATTTTGTAAGTTTTTTTAGCATGTAGAGAAGCCTCTAGAAATTCTGTTAAGGCACATTTGATAGCTGTTTCATCATTTTCACACATTCTTGTAAATTCTGTGTTTTTCCCTTATTTGCTGTTTTGACTGGAACTGTGTAAAAATGGAGTTCTAGGCTGCATTCCCTCCATACCTGGTAGTATGGAATTGTTGGGAACGTGGTCAGGCTCCATATCTATACATATTTTAGTGGTAGGTGTTAGGTTTTCTTTGGTTGCAGGAGTTATGAGAAAAGTCTTGCCCTAGGCGAGCCAGTGAAGAGCCCGGCTAGGAAAGGCTGCAGAACAGCGTTGATAACTTGCAGGGGAGAAAATATTTTCGAAAAATTATTTTTGGAGAATTTAGGGGAAGGTCTTGGCCACATGTGGTACCAAGGAGGAGAGCCCAGCAATCCGTTTAGGAGGAGAACTTTTCACCAGTCCTAAAACTGGTTCTGGACAGTTAGAAACCCTAGTTTTCTGGGCAGTGTTTGCATGAGGGAAAAGAACGGCTTGGACAGAGCCAAGACCCTAGAAATCTTGAAGCTGTAGACAAGGGAAACACATTTCCTAAGCCAAGAACCACGTTTCTTTGGTGGGTTTAGGAGGGAAAAGCAATTTACCCCTGTTCAGAGACCAAATAGTGGCTCAAGAGCAAAACCTATGGAATAGGCTTCATGCAAGTGTTGGTAAGATGGAGTCTAAGTGAAGTTCCAGAAACCCTAGGAGGTTGTTTTGGAGTTTTGGAAAACATTCCCTCACCCCTGCAAGATTCATTCATGTATTGAGGGAGGATTAGTCTTTTGGATGCATAAAAGGCTAAGAAAGAAAGGAGTCATAGCACCAAGATTTGGTTTGGTAGTTGCAAACTTGACAAGATAGTGAGGTTGGCAGGAGAACCAGGGGAACTTAGACAAGGTAGAGTTCCTATAGGTTAGGGTGGAACAAAAATTTCACCAAGGAGGTCTATGTCAAGGCCTAGCACAGGAATCTGTGATTGGTTCCTGCAGCATCTGAAAACAGTGTAACTGATTCCTGCAGCTTCCAGGAAATCTGTGATTGCTTCCTGTAGCCTCCCTATCAGCTTGTAAAGAACCAATCCTGGTGGATAGGATTCAATGGTTGGATTATTTCATTCAAGAGGATATGTTGTTCAAATGGAATCAGTTGTGTATACCCCGAACTTCAATGAGGGATAACTTGGTAAGAGAAAAACATAGTAGAGGATTGGTAGGACACTTTGTAATTGATAAGACAGTAGCATTGGTAAGTGAGAATTACTTTTGGCCACAAATTTATAAGGATGTTAGGAAATTTATGCAGAGTTGCAGATTTTTTCAAGTTGCAAAAGGGAGTAGTCAGAATGTGGGATTGTATAAGCCTTTGACAGTTCCGGAGAGACCTTGGGAGGATATCAACATGGATTTCATACTTGGTTTGTCGAAGACACAAAGAGGTATTGATTCTATATTTGTGGTAGTGGATAGATTTTCTAAAATGGCACATTTCATACCACGTAAGAAGACAATAGATGCAGTACATGTAGCAGACTTATTTTTCAAGGAAGTGGTCAAATTGCATGGATTACCTAGGAGTATTGTTTTAGACAGAGATACAAAGTTTGTTGGTTACTTTTGGAGGACACTTTGGAAGAAGTTAAAGAATGATTTGAAGTTTAGTTCTACTTTTCACCCATAGACTAATGGATAGACAAAGGTAGTAAATAGGAGTTTGGGGAATTTCCTGAGATTCTTGGTTGGAGAGAAGACCGAAAGCTGGGATTTAGTCCTTGCACAAGCATAGTTTGCATACAATAATTCAGTGAACAGGAGTACCGAAAAGACACCTTTTGAGATCATTACTGGAGTTCATCCTAGAGGTATATCAGAGTTGAGAGAAATCAGTATGGAAGATAAAAGGAGTGTAGAAGCAGAGGAATTTGCAGAACACATGAAGAAAGTGCATACTCAAGTGAAGGAGCAATTGGAAGATATGAACCGGAAGTACAAGGAGAAAGCAAATGAAAAGAGGAGACATAAGGAGTTCAAAGTTGGAGATGAAGTGATGGTATATTTGAGGAAGGAAAGATTTCCAGTTGGCACTTACAATAAGCTGAAGATGAGGAAGTTTGGACCTTGTAGGATTTTGAAGAAGTTTGATTCAGGAAATGCATATGAAGTGGAGTTGTCGGATGACATGGGTATATCACCTACATTCAACATTGTAGATCTACATTAGTACCATGAAGTAGAATTCAGTGAAGACAATAAAGCACAATTGGAGGATTAGTTTCCTAAACAGAAATTAGATGAGATAGAAGAGATTTTGGATATCAGAGATGGGAGGAAAACTCATGGAAGACAGTACAAAGAATATCTTGTGAAGTGGAAAGGCAGACCAGTGGAGAACTCTTCTTGGATTTCTCAAGTTGAGGTAGACCATCTTGGTTTTCCTTTGGCCCAATAAAGTGAGGGACTCACTTTTCAAATAACCCCGGATGTCTGATGCAGGAGCATCCTTGGTTCTTGGCAATATTGCATCAACCAAAAAAAAAAAAAAATAGTTTTTGTTCTTGTTCAGTTCTTGTTTAGTTCAAGTTGGTGGATTCATCATATTTTCTCACCAGACTCTATGGATCTATGTGTGTATCATGGACATGTTCATTTTCCTTATTCCAAGATTTGAGTGCAATTGGATCTTTTTCTGGCAAGTTATTGCTTCCGGATTTTGTGGCAGTTTCTTGAATTGGCACCGGAATAATTTTCAAACCTAACGGCTAGTTCGATCTCATGGATCTTTCCTGTAACTTGTGGATCCTTACGGTGTGTTTTGAATCATTCCATGGAGTGTCCCCTGACCTTAATTTACGTCCACACTTCATCCCATGCACCTGTTGAGGAGTAATTCAAATTTGAGACTGACCTATTCATGTACAAGTTACATTTTCTTTCATTGGAGATTATAATAATCTTTGGCCAACGTGGATGATTCTAGATCTGTGGATAAGATATAAAGCTTGTAATAGATCATTAGAAAGATAGAGTTGATTAATTTAGATGAATAATATATTTGAGATGTTAGATTTCAGCTTGCATTAAGGAGCATATAGGAATATGATATTTTGAACATGTTGTATCAAGCCTATGAGCCGAATCTGTAAGACCAAATGTTGTCAGCCAATTGTAATTGAGATTTATGATAATAAGAATTATTGATTCTACATTTTCCTCTGTATTTTGTGTTGCTTCTGTTGTGTAACTCTTACTACACAATCTGGATTGTTCTCTTTGAGGACCCTCCTACCGTGGTTGCACCAGAGAGTGAGAGTGACCAATCAACCATCTAGTCTGCCAATAGTACACTAGCTGCTCTTGATCCTCTGGCCATGCATCACAATCCATATAAGGCCTCCAAATAAAACTCGACATGTCATCGAACACACGGTGCCAATATGGAAGATCCCCAAGAAAGGTATAATGAAGAAAGTCTCCATAATGGTAGGAGTATGGATCACCATTAGCACGATCTAGTATACCATCAGGTCACATCAGTGCAATGTGTTCCCAAGCCCATACATGTAAGAGAGAAATGCCTACGGAAATGGATTTCCCACCCCGATATGTAACCTCATGCATATCTCTGTAGAGGTTGGCGAGAAGACACGGACCCCATGCATATCTAGTCCCATTCTCGAACATACCCTCAATACAAATACCCCATCCAACAGGGAACTGACAACCTCTCCTATCAGGAACAACTAGCCCTGAAATCAAATGGAAAAGAATAAGAGAAATAGGGTTTGCAATGCCAACAAACTTTGATAAATCAATCTCAAACTAGCGAGCCTCAAAGTGGCTGACACCAAGCACATGCCACATGGCACAGGTACCCTATCGAACATGGTATGTAACACGCTCACCATGGATAAGAATGCAGAGAATCCTCCACACATCCTCGAGGGTAATGGTGGCCTCTCCTATAGGTAAATGGAACAAATAATTCATTGAATGCCACCACTCCACAAGCACAGTCATCATCGCTATGTGAGATCGAATGGGAGGCATGTAACAAATATGATGTAATTTGACCACATATAGAAAATCTCGCTCTAAAACATCAAAGTGGGAAATCGACTCAAATAGATCCCAAGGTCATCTCTCCATCGGTTGTAGTGGTTTAAGGACCACTTGCAATCATTTTAACCCACGATGTTAAGGTTTCGCTCTGAACACACAATACAAAACGAAAAATGATGAAGAAACTTAGTTTCCATAAAAGTCAAAAGCGAGAAAAATTTAGCAAAAGTGATGAAGTTACTAACAAAAGCGAAGATAAAAGGAAAGTGTACGAAAAAAATTTCAAAAGCGAGCAGATATAGCAAAAGTTCCAAAATCAAAAGCAAAAATCTTACTCAAAGGCAAAAAATCTATATCAAGAGTGACTAAAATGAAACAAAGCAATAAAAAGTGAAAGTCTATAGCAAAAGCGCATTTCAAAGGTGAAAACTTAAGTCAAAAGCATAGGTTTAAGACAAGTGCACAAAAACAGAGCAAGATCAAGCTTCTTAAAATGACAAAAGCACTAAAACTTATGCAAGTGCGCTAAAACTATAAAACCACGCTTTTGACTTGAGGAACTTTGTGCACAAATTACGAGAACATGAGAAGATGAAAACAAGAAGTGAGAGGGTGCAAACCGGGGCCACTGATGCCTACGGGCCATCCAAACTCTCGAACCAAGTCCGAACGATGTAGGGCTCCTTGAATCCTAGGCATTTCTCCTCAACAACTGACAAAATGAGAAATCCAGAGGCTAGAATTATCTATAGGATCAAAGTGTAAATGAGGTAAATAGAACCCTAATTACCTATTTTAAACCTCAAAAACCCTATTATTTACCTAGGAAACCCTAATTTTTAATTAAGGAACTTTTCTACATTCAAATTAGGAGCTCCCAAGAACATTTGAATGAACAACGAGGGACCTATAGACTTAATTTTTCATTCTCTACACATTGGAACTGAAATAGAACAGTGTCGTGAGCCTAACCTCAAAATCAAAATTTTTGGCCAACCTCTCAAGGGGGAAACACAGAGTCCTACCATTGTTCTGCTGACTATCGAGGAACAGTGGGGCATAATTTTTTTTCAAAATCTTGATCTTAACATTGAATCTTTGAAACAAAGCAACCCATACTTTGTATCAAAGAGGGGCAAAGTGTAGACATGTAAAATTGACTTTACACCTATCACACACTTTAAATGACATGTTCACATTATTGGCACCATTATTATCAAATATCACTGCATTTCACATCAACAACATCAAAAACCCTGAATTCCTCTATTAATTGAATAACACAACATTATTTAATTAATTCACTTTTTCATCATTTTTGACTAATTAAATAAATTTCATTTATTTATTAAAGTCCTAAAAACCCTATTTTTGCTATTAATTGAATAAAATGAATTTATTTAATTAATTCATGTTTTATCATTTTGACCAATTGAATAAATAGAATTTATTTAATAAAGTCCTATTCTAAATTTATTTCATCTTGATTAGTTAAATAACATCAATTTTTATTCCTTGAACACTAGGGTTGGTACTGAAATGGAGATCCAGAGCAAGGGGGACAAAGTGGGCATGCTCAGAGGGCTGCAAGAGCAAGTGACTATGCTAAATCATAAGGTTAATTGTCTGGCTCGGTTCACTGTCAAGTTGATTCACAGGTCGATTCTCACTCTCTCGAATGTGATCAAGGAGGAACTAAACAAGAACACCATGGATGAAGGCCCCAACTAGATTGGGGAGGATGTGTTAAACCTCCTAGTCAAGAAATGGGAAGGTTTAGACAATTAGCTTTTGGGTCTATTATGTGTTGTGTCTATGTTGTTACTAGGATGTGTCTATGTCTCGTATGTTGTTACTGTAATCTTTTTTGCTACTTTTTGGCCCTTTGGGCTCCTCGTGTAAAGGGTACAACACCCTGTAAATGTTTCTTATATTATCAAAAACATCAATTATTTAATTACATCACTAAATCACTTTATTCCCCTAAGTCTATTAAATTATTAAAACATAATAATTTAATTAACTCACTTTCCCTCCAAATTTGAGTAATTCGAATAAACTATTCAAATCATTTATCAAAAATCAAATCAAACTAATGCAACTTTGTTTGTAAAAGTCAAACATGATTTGTACATTCAACTCCAAAATGAATTAATTAATTAAATCAATTAATTAATCATTCTCAACCACTTTTCTAATTAAGTAAATTATGATCCCCTAATTTCTCAATCTAATCATGACTAAGCAATCTAATCCCTGATTGATCAATCTAATTCCTAACTAACCAATCTATTCCTCAATCACATAAATTGTGCAATCTACTTTGCACAGATTATTCATGTCTAAATCCTCTCAACATCTTTCAGCTATCGATCAAGATATTCTACTACGCGATCCTGATCGTCCATTTCAAATCACAATTTCTATATAACAAACCTCTTTCCTCACAAAAAAAGATCAAAGATTCAACATCATTTGGACAATGAAGTACTATCGATATTCACAATCACCATTGATAGAGCTTCAACTTATCTTCAATCAACCAACACTCACATCGCATCAAATCTTTCTAGAATGCAACAATGGAGGCTTTGCAGTGATATGAACAACCTGACATCGTGTGAACACACTCTGACACGAGATGGTAACCTCTCTTTGTTTTGAATTCAATTTGGTAAATCATGGTATTCTTGCTCTTCTCATCTTTTCAGAAATTCTATTCTGATCTTCTATTTGAAGTTTTCTTATTTCACACCCTCATTCGGCTGGTCTTTTCAAGATTCTGATTTTCCTCCCACAACGCAATTTTGTCATTCCATTTCTATGTCTGTTTCTACACACCCAATGCAACGGCACCGTGTCCATGACCCAGTCTTCATAATGTATTGTTCAATTCATGTGCCCATTCTGCATTCCATGAACCATTTCCATCATGATGGCCCATTATTCATTTTCATGACTGTTCATTTAATTATCCTATTTTACATTTCTATATATCCATATTCACATATTCATATAGGCATCCACCACAAATCATTTCTATGTCTCATTCTGTTCTATTTGAAGTTCCAAAACCCATGCCTTAGCATGCATATGCATCTCATAACATCATCATAACATAAAAATACATAAAACTATCCATCTAACCATATATGCATAAAATCATATACACATCTAATCACCATCACATATGAAGTCCATCTACATAATCCAAACACGACATCTCATATACATCAAAATAATGTCATGATACAAAAATACGTGAAAGACCTCAGCCATATATATCCAAAAATTCAATACCTCTCAAGATATAATTAAAATATCGTATCAAACACCTATCCTATGCTAGCCCTCTTCGACTGAGTTGGCCCCATAGCAGTAATGAAGGTGGAGGTGGACCCATTCCTATTAACGGCCCTGACATGGCTAATTTGGATCTATGAGATTGGTTGTTGGCTATGAAACTGGCCTCTCTCTACTCTGTAGGTACTACCCACTCATAAAGCATGTGGTAGTATTGCATCTCTCGCATCATCTGAATCATATTTGATACTATATCCTACATACCTTGTCCTATTAAGACCTATTGAGTGATATCTTGCTCCTATCATAACATGGCCACATCTCCCTGAGCCTAGACTGCTATGGCTCATTTTTTATCTCTCTCCATAGTAATAACAGATAGTTGTGCCCCTCCATCCCCTCCCACTACACCATCTAGCAATCCTTACAAGTGGACTACCTCCACTCGTGCCATGTACCACTCTCCCATGAGTTGTATCCACTCCTAGCTTAGCTAGTATTACTCTGTTGTAACCTATCCCGGATACACCTAAATATCACCCTCATCATTAGGGTGATCATTTATATCCACATCCTCATCTACATCCTCCTCAGCTACTCTTTCCTCTCCTTTGTTTGCCCTAGGATCTCCCCTCTTTGGAACTCATCGGCCTGCCTTATCTCTACCATCCCCATCATCACCATCATCCTCAACATCATGGTCATCGTCATCATCATCATCACTATCCTCTTCCTCCTCTACCTCAACAAGCACAAGTTGATCTCATGGGATGGTCAATCGTACTAGCCTCCATTGTGTCCACCATGTGTCATACTCAACTGTAGTACCTATATCTACAATTACCCTTTGTGGTCCCATGACATTGTTAGAGTATCCCACCAGTCCTACCTAGATATGTAGGGCTCAATGGATCCACCCCATATCCCCCTCTCATGTACCACGCATGAAAACATAGCCTCCTAGATTGGTACAATTTTCTATAAACCAAACTTCATCATGACTTGTACTAGCAAGTACCACTTATTGATCATAGGAGTGCACCCAACCAAATAATGGGTCCTCTAAATATATGGCATGTATAGAATATCCTCCTTCTATACCTTGCAATTGTGGTATGGGCACTAGATGAAGGTATACATGTCATCAATAACCTACCTCCAATATGGTAGATCACCCAATTGTTGATGTTGCAAAAAATTTGTGTGTGCAAAAACATAGGGTAGCCCTAGACCTCTCCCCATATCCACCACTAGCTATAAACTATGTAATACTCAAAGGTCCAAATGTGAAGTAGAGTCACGCCATAGCCAAGGCTTTGACCATCTCGATACATCACCAAGTGCATCTCTCTATACAACTTGGACAAAACACATGATCCCCATGCAAAAATGGTCCCATCTATCAACATATTGTCAAGTACCTCAGCCCACCTAATCGCAAATGCTTAGGATCATTGATCAGTTACAAGAACCCCTATCATCAATGTTGTTGTAAGCAGTGAGTTGTGGCAGCTCTCCCATCCCTATCTCCAAATTTGACTCCATCCCCCTCATCGAAAGATCATCTTTCATAAACACCTAAGCTAGGGCATCCTCGACATGCATCAAGTCATACTCCACAAGCTCCCTTTGAATTTAGAGCCACACAATATGCCATACATCCTCTAGTGTAATGGTAGCCTCACTAATAGGTAGGTGGAAGCTACTAGTATTGCTATGCCACCTCTCTACTAAATTGGTCATCATCGCTCAATGAGCCCTCAACTAGGGAATCTTGGATTCATGGAATAGGCCCATCAAGCTCAACCACTCCTCATCCATCTCTGTGATTCAATGTCGCAATTGGATCATCACTCCAAGTTGCCTCTCGCATGACTATAGAGGGCCCATAGACTCCTACATCATACCACCAACCAATGTTAGTCCTCGAAAATAAAATATATCCCTTTTAATTCATCAGCATAATTATGTACTTTCATTTTCTATAGAAACATACTTTTTTCTGGTGCAAGCATGTCCCTACCCTACACAGGCACTGCTTTGGTGTAAGAGTATCCTTGAACTTTGGAAGTGAATAAATATGATGCACAAGCACAACTTTGCTACAAGCGTGGATTCATCCAACACAAGCTTAACCTGTGCAAGTGTCATTTTAGTGCAAGTGCATACTTAACCCCCCATAGGTATGTACTTTATAACACAAGCATTTTTTTTGTACAAGCATAGAAATAGCCATTGTAGGCACCTTTTCCCCATGTGTAAGCACCATTCTGAGTGCAAGCACAACTTCTTGAAAGTGTCAATTGATTAAGTGCAGGTGTTGTTTCACTCTACAAGCATCATTTTAGGCACAAGTGCATCTTCACATGATGAAAGTGTTGCAATCACGTGCGCAAGAATGATTTAATAGAATCATGCTTCCATTTTTCCTCACTTCCTAGCCTAATTAACCCACATTTATTGTTCAACACCTAGAATACTGAGAGGGAGGTGAATCGGTATTCTCTAAAACCACTTAAGCATTTAAACATTCATTCCACACATCATATTCAAATTGCAGTAAGGAAAGAAATCACCAAAACACATAACATATGAACACTATATTTTTATGTAGAAAACCCAAAAAGGGAAAAACCATAGTGAGGATTAGCTCACAATATATTATAACCAATCATAACATATTACGGAATGGCTCACTACCTCTTGGACTCACATCCGAAGGACTCACTATCTGGAGAATAAGAGAGATAGAGAAGAGGGGTGGCTCACTATCAATATTTGAATTGCTAATAATGCATCTACAATATGCAGGAGATGCAGCTCCACTGGAGCTCAAAATACTAAATCAACACACTTCATACTACACCGCATCCACACTATGCTCTGCTTTACATTCGCATCACATTCACACTATACTCGCATACTTTGCATCATACATTTTCTACAATACACATCACGTTTCTACAACATCGAAATGAACTTATATTTATACATATTACATCCAAAAACACTTGCAACATCAATTAGGTCAGCGTAATTAGATGTACTATGCATAACAAAACTTGTTGGCTCAATATTCAAACAAACACACTTTGTACCTTCATTCAAAACTTGTAGCACATCCAAATAGGTTGGCATGGACCTATATTAGCTCCAACATAACCAATCAACACTTCTTTTAACTCTGCACAACCCTAAACTTATTAGGTCGGCACCTCTGGTAAGAAAACACCAAAATATACCAATTGATTATCCACAAACTAACACGCAGACCTCCAAACACACACCACTTGGATTACACACCCTTTTAACACCTGTAAACACTCCCATAAATTTTTATAACTAAATATGCTTCTATGGTGAAATATGGACCAATCCAAACAGGTACTCTGAACTGGCAAAACTATCACTAGAAAACCCGATATTTTTCCAACTATAACTTTTGCACTGGAGGACATAAAGACATGAAACTTTGGATTTAAGGTCCTCAAACACGTACCAAAATTTTCTTAGAATCATAGATAGAAATACCTCAAGGCAACCAATACGAACCAAAAATTTGATGCTTTATACACTGAAAACTGTATGTTGGACTTCATCAAATATTCAACACATATGTTTTACACCAGAGAAAAACCTCTGGATGCTACCACAATAATGGGTTAAACTTTCCCGAACATCCTAATTTTTGTTGAAATCACATATTTTTAGAAAATATAATGATTTAAGCCTTGAAAGGTTCCATTTAAAGGATTTTAATTGAATAGGGTTTGATCAAACCCCCTTGGATAGAACCCTACTAGTTTTAAACCATACATATAATGGAGTCTCCTCTACACCTATCAAAATGTTGATAAAAACCCACTTTTGACTTAACTTTTGGGGGATCAAATGAATTCGTTTAAAATTTATGTTTTTTAAGTATGTAGTCTATTATAATCTTCCCAAAAAGTATAATTTTAAATATATTTAATTTGATTATTATATTTATTGTTTATTTCTTGTGAATGTAGGTTTTTTCACCAAAAATCAATCTCTCTATTCTACACATGTGGAAAAATAGTAGATTACCAAAAAAATTCTAAAAAATATCTATGCTCTTGGTATTGATGTCTTTGATCCAACAAATGAAAAAAATTGAATTTTGATACAGACAAAAAAAGTTGTGTTATACAATAAACCTATGTCTAAATTGTAATTGGTTTGATTGACTTCAAAACTTAATTAAGAAAATAATATTCAATAAAACACTATGAAACAAAATGAAGGAGCTAGATATCGTAGTTACAAATCTAAATTTGAAAAAATTAGAATTTTTCATAGAAAAAATTTATGTGTTATACAGTAAACATCACTCTTTAAAAAAATTGTTTACAGATAAAAACTAGTTATTGAAGGAGATGGAAAAATAAATGCAATTTGATTCCAAAAATTTTTAAATATATAAATATAGAATCTACAAACAAGATATCACAAATCACAAGTTTGCATCATCTTCAAATTCCTCATGGTTTAGAAGCTATAGGTGTTAGAAAGTGAAGATTTACTTTAAAAATTCTAGTTCAATGTTAAGTTTGGCCAAAAAGTGTAACCCACTATTGTGGGATCGCCCCTCTACATCTCTATGTTGGATTATCATCTCCATTCTCACTCATGCTTCACCAACCAATTGTACCTCAATGTAGACTTTTATTCAAACCATAATGTTGACATCAATGACAAAACTGTATAAGCTCATGCTCATGTTGCCAACAGCCATACCAATGACAATCTCCTCAAACTTTCAACAGTCTCCCCCTTTGTCATTGATGGCAACATGCATCAACTCTTCTCCATGTCTTCTCCCCCTTTGACATCAAGGGAAAAGGGTGTACACATATTTTTTGTTCTATGCTCCCCCTTTGACATTATTTGCATATAATTTATATTATTTTTCCTTCTCCCCCTTTCATATATACATGATTTCACCTGAATTACCCACATACTCCACCTAATAGTGCTATCCATCAAAACTTATCAAAATTTGCACTAGTATATTATCAGCTATATTTTGCATATGTACAATGAACTATGAAATGCATAAATAGAAAAAGATATACACAAATCAACTAGAAGAAGTATATGACACCTGTAATTTTGCAAGATGTGTTTTCTAGTCCTTTTTTCCATCCTCCCAATCTTTCTTGGCCAACCCAAGCATGCAATTATGAGTCTCAAAATCCATGAGGAATTCTTCTCCTTCATCCAGAGTATTAGGTATCAAATTCAACTTTATTGCTTTCTCCACATTATTCAAAGCACCAGATATGGGTGTCAACCTTGCATTCACTAGGTCTTTGAGTTGTCTAAACTACACTATAATCTTTTCCTTTTGTTCCTACAGCTAGAAGTATTGTTCATGTAGATTTTCAATTGTTAATCTTTTGGATCCATCTACATCATTTTCTGGATCATAGGCATCGAATGACTCGTCAACCTGTACCTCAATGGAATCCATCTCAACCTTTATGTTCTTAGTGGAACTAGGCCACTTCAAGAAAAATTGAAATGGATCCTTGGCCTCTTCAACACAATTATGTACATCCTTAAGGTTGCTTTCAATTTTATCGTATGCAGTGGCACATTTATCTGAGATATCTGCCAACCTTTTTCTCATTCACTTTCTTGTTGAGTTCTTTCTCCAATTTCTCTTCAATGCCACTAGAATACTCTTTGAAAGAATCAAGAAATAGTTTTAAATTTTACACACTGGATAAAGAATTATCAATACTAGCATTGGGAAAACTCTCCTACAACACTTTCACTGCCTCATCTATCAACTCTGCACTCTTTTGATGTGTTTATAAGATCTCCTTTCTGGTGGAGGCATGGAATGCATCACCTAGTTGTAACTTGTGCAAGGGGGCATCTTGTCCATATATACTTGACCATGCTGCATCAAAATTCATAACAATTGTGCAGAAACAAGTGGTTGAAACTGGAGTTGCATGCTCAATAAGCTCTTCAAGAAATCCCTGGAGGTTCTAAAAGATTCACCAAATTTCTTCAAGTTTTCTTCAAATCTCTTCTCCTTGGATTTTTCCTTGTCACCAAAGCTATCTTTTTCTTTTTAATCTTTCTTCTCCTTATTAGTAGTATTGGACATATTCTCAGTCTTCTTTTCATCTTCAACTGATTTACCATTGCTATCCAGAGAAGGTAGATTTTTTGTATTATGTGCCTCAAAAATATTTGGGCTATCTTGTACAACCTCTTCTTCCTTTCTTGCATTCTTCTCTTTTTGCGGAGGGTGTGTGATTTTATCTATTTGTGTATCCTCCTTATGCATCTTACCAACATTTTCTTCTTCAGCAACATTTTCTTCTATAAAAAGAGGGGTATCTTCTTGCTCATCTCCTTTTCTGCTTCATTCTCATGTTCTAGAGCATCTACATGTGCATATTTTAAAATATTAACTTCTAGGATAGACATATCATTATGTGATTGTTCTTCATTGTTTGGAGTCATACCTAAGCTCTTTGCCAAATTGGCAACCTTCTCAATTGTTCCATTCCTAATCCTTTCTATATCATGTTTATCTTTTCTCATAAGTGTGATGACCCTTTGTTTGGTACTGAACTTTTTATTGTACAATTGAGCTAATTTAGTTGTGTCCTCATTAGAAAAAGAAAAACTAAATTTCTCTAGAGCAAAAGATCTCAACTTTTCATCTTCATTTATTGCTTCTTCTCTTCTTGTATATAATACTCCTTTCAAATCTTCAAGAACTTTGTCCTCTATATCCTTCATGTTAACATCAAAGAAATCATGTACCTTACAATATCTTCCTCAATTGTTGACTTATTTGCATCATCTGAAATGGGGTACAATGCAGCAGTTTCCTCAAGATTTCCATATTGTGCTATGTTGATCACCAAGGCTTCAAGATTCATTGGACTATGTTCTTGGATAGGAGGGGTCTTGTCTTTCTTCTTCTTCACCTTTGGATATTTTTCTCCTTTACCATAATTTTCTTTCTTTTCCCTTACATAAATTTTGAATCCCTTTTTCTATCTCTCCACCTTCACTTCACTGTCAGTGTCCACAATATCAACCTTAACCTTCTTTGCACTGGTTTTTGCTTGTGATACTCTGGATTTTATTTTTCTTATGATAGGTACTTATTCTTCCTCTTATTCTTCTTCATCAACACTCATGTTTCTTTATCTTGTTTCCTTTTACTCCACTCTTCTCTTTTGTGGGGAACTTTGTTGCTCCATCTAAACACTCTTCTCCTTCATAGGCACACTTTGTTGTTTAATCAAAGTACTAGTTGACTCCTTTCTCTTTGTTCCATTGATAAAGGTCATAGTCCTAGAGGACTTGGATGCAACCATAGGTAGGTTATATGTTCTAATATATCTTCTTATGCTAGATGTACCTTCTAAAGAGCTATATATGCTTTTGGATTTCTCCACTTGGTCCTTTGATAGACCCATTATCTCCACAACCTATTCATTCATCTTCTCAACAGTTTTCTTTATTTATTTTTCCCTTTGCTCCATGTACATAGCACCAGACTTCTCATATGTCCCAAATCTTTCCTCAGATATGTCTCTATGCTTTCTCAACATATGGTCATCCAAACCAACAATTACATCCTCAGCAACTTCATATCCCATTTTTTGGATCCACATAGTTCTAGGCTCAATAGCCTCCATTATGTAGCAATCCTTTGTCACCATGAAAGTGATCATTTTTGTACTTCTCTACCATGCTCTAGGGAATCCTTTCTTTGGATTTCATGTTCCTTTGAAAGGTTTTAAAGAAACTCCATAATGCAATCTCCTGTGCATTTTCATCACCTAACCGCATTAGGTCGTATCTGATCTGAAATGCCACTGGTCTTTCCTTCAACCATACTATGTTCTCGGTTCCAGGAACCTCATAAAGAAAGTAAAATACTAAACAAATTATCAGGGTACCAAACATGAAGGGGTACCAAGAGTTCTTATTCTTCTGCAAGTTCTCTAGCAATTGTGATATGAGCAATTCACACAAATCATCAATACCTTTCTTTACCATCTCATATGCAGTGTTGATGGCAGTAGAAAAAATAGAGTTCTCTTTGTTTGTAAAGAATATATTGTACCCTATCGCCATTGATGCATATTTTACTATAGTGTCTTAATGTCCTTGATATTTAGAGCTCTCTTGTCATATTTTTCACCTATAAACTCCATTACCATTTCATTCTTCACCAATTTGAGCGTCATAACTATTTTGATTATGCATAATCATGTAACAACCCTAATAGCCTCCTTATTGATCATGTGTGGTACATAAAAAAAAATTAATTTATCATGACTTTAGCTCAATGTGTATCTTACCCACTCCTCTGCATAGCAAAATTTCAGGAAACTATTCCAGACATCTAGGTTTTTCTCCATCAAGATCTTGAACTTAGGTTTCAATTCAAATTGATCTTTGATGAGTTCATTAAACCACACATCACCCAACTTTTAGTGATTGTACTCTTCCAACATATCATGTATGTAAATCCTTACATCTTTTGTATGTAGCACACCAAAAGGGATATCTAAGAACGCACCATTCGGATCTGTCTCCATTAATTTATCAAGGTGTCGTTTGAACTTTGGATGGGATTGGTTCACAACCTCAACAACTTGTGGGGTATACATTTTCCAACACAATGAAAGTACTTTGAAACTAGGGAAAATAGAAATTGTTAATACCTTTTGATCATAATCAATTAGGGTTTCATGCACAATAATTTTGAAACACTTCACTTCACTCCTTCACTGCTCTTCTCTCCTCAAATGCTCATTTGAAAATGACTTAAATTAAATGCAAAATCACTTATAAACCCTTTTGGAGTAACCTAATTCGCATTGAATGCTTGATTTGAATTTAGGAAAAAAGATGATAAACCCTAACTATAATGCACAGTCACCTTCAATTGCTTTGCAAACTTCTGCATCTTGATATTTTACATTGGTGTTTTCACCAATAGGTCAAACATATAAACCTACACCTTATATCAACGTGTTGAAGGCATCAGCACCATATCTTTGGCAAGGGCTTAATGATTGTTTGTTAAATATCCCCCTAAGCCAAAGCTCATAACTTAGTTTTTAGAGAAAACATCTACACCAGATGCTGGCATAGACTCATTCTTAACGTTATTCTTCTCTTTCTTTTTCTACTAGATTATCCTTTTTCGCTGGATCATTCTTCTTTACCGAATCAACCTTTACATTCTTGCTTTTGCAAATATTATCAATGTGTCCTAACTTATTGCATTTGTAGCATTTGACATTTTGAACAAGCTTACTTCCACTTACTCTAGATCTGCATTGATTAGCCTTATGCCCAAATCCATTTCATGCATAACAATATCCATTGAAATATTGAAACGTCATACCATTTTTATAGCCATTCATCATTTGATTTTTGCATTCACTAGCTCTATGACCAAATATTTTTCATGTTTAACACTGATAGGGAAATGATTGAGTATTTTGATTCATTTTTCTTCTACATTCTACAACCTTATGTCCAAATTTGTTGCTAGAATAACAATAACCATTAAAATATGGGTACCTTTATGCATTTGGTTGTCTGATAGGTGGTATTTTGAATTCACTCTTCTAGTTCCAGAAGTTTCTCTTCTTGTCATTCTTCTTTTCAGCCTTGTTTTGATTTTGATCTATCTTTGAGCTTTCACCTTTCTCAAATCCTAATCCTTATTTGTATTTAGGTCCATTCTTATTTGAAATCATCTCATCAAGCATTGTAGCACTCTTCTTGAATTTTTCTTCTTGAATATTTGTTTTTTCCAAAAATGATCTCAAGGTTACAACTTCTTGATCAAGCTTTGAGCATTCTTTAGATTTTTCTTTTCATTTTAGCATTTAGGCAGTCTTCAACTCTTTTACTTTCTTCAATCTACAATTTCAAGTTGAGAATGATCTCATTTGATTTCTTGATCTCTTTAATCCTATCTGTACCTTTCTTGAGTTTCTCTCTCAATATCTTAGTGCATTCATCTACATCACTAAGATCCTTTTCAAATCTCTATTCTTAGTTTCTTCTTTATCCAAATCATCCAAGGCAGATTTGAGTTCTCCTTCCATGTCGACAATGCAATCTTCTTCAGTAAATCCTACCATAGGAATTTCTTCTAGAGGGGTAGGATATTTCCTAGTAGCCATGTTTTCAATAGTAAAATCTACCTTAGCGATCAATCCAATTGAAGAAACCTTGCTCAATCTGATACCAATTGTTGAACACCCAGAATAATGAGAGGGAGGGTGAATCAGTATTCTCTAAAATCATTTAAGCATTTAAAAATTTATTCCACACATCAATATTCAAATTGCAATAAGGAAATAAATCTCTAAAGCACATAACACAAGAACACCAGAATTTTACATGGAAAACCCAAAAAGGGAAAAACCAAGGTGAGTATTAGATCACAATATATTATAACCAATCATAACATATTACATAATGGCTCACTGTCTTTTGGACTCACTATCTAGAGAATAAGATAGATAAAGAAGAGGGGTGTCTCACTTCCAATATTTGAACTGCTAATAATATATCTACAATATGCAAGAGATATAGTTCCACTAGAGCTCAAAATACTAAATCAAAAAACTTCATACTAGACCACATCCACACTCTACTCTACTTTAAATTTGCATCACATTCGCACTATACTCGCATACTTCACATTATAAATTTTCTACAGTACACATCATATTTCTACAACACTAAAATGATCTTATATTTAGACACATTACATCCACAAACATTTGCAACATCAATTAGGTTGACCTAAATAGATGTACTATGCATAACAAAACTTATCAACTCAAGATTCAAACAAACACACTTTGTGCCTTAATTCAAAAATTGTAATGCATCCAAATTGGTCGGCATGGACCTATATTAGCTCCCACATAATCAATCAACACTTCTTTTAGCTTTGCATGACCTCAAACATATAGTTCAGTACTATTGGTAAGACAACACCAAAATATACCAACTGATTATCCACAAACTGACACATAGACCTCCAAAACACACCCTTCTTTTAACTTTGCATGACCCCAAACATATAGGTCAGTACTACCGGTAAGACAACACCAAAATATACCAACTGATTATCCACAAACTGACACATAGACCTCCAAATCACATGCCACTTGGAATGCACACCCTTCTAATACCTATAAACACTCCCATAAATATGTATAACCAAATATGCTTTGGCAGTGAAATGTGGACCAATCCAAACAAGTACTCTGCACTAGCAACACTGTCAATGGAAAACCCGATATTCTGTCAACCATAACTTTTGCACCGGAGGACATAAAGACATGAAACTTTGGATTTAAGGTCCTCAAACATGTACCAAATTTTCCTTAGAATTACAAACAAAAATACCTCAAGGCGAACCAATGTGGACCAAAAAGTTGATGCTCTATACACTGAAAACTGTATTTTGGACTTAGTCAATTATTCAACATATTTGTTTTGCACCAAAGAAAAACCTCTGCATCTCTATGTTGTATTACCATCCCCATGCTCACTCTTGCTTCACCAACCAATTGTACCTCAATGTAGACTTCTATTCAAACCACAATGTTGACATCAATGACAACATTGTATAATCTCATGCTCATGTTGCCAACAACCATACCAATGACAATCTCCTCAAACTTTCAACATTTATTACCCCCTACTACCCAAAAACCCATAAGTTAGATCACATATTGGCTCTCCTACATCCTCTAGTTGTTGGTACTCTTGCATACACTCTGCATGATGCAAATATTGAGGAATCACTGCCATTTCTCCTTCGCCCATTCTTATTTTTTGCTCTCCAAATGTAAAAGTGAAAATGACACCTTTGGGCCCCACAAGGCCTATTTATAGGTCTTTAACCCTAATTTTTATATGACATGTAGAAAATGGTCATTCTCATAGCCACTCATTTTTAAGCTTGTTATTCTTACTTCTTTCCTTATTTTTCTTTCAAAACACATATCCACATCATTTGAACCTGCCTTTTTTAAGACACCGCCCAAAATTATTTTCCAAACTTTTTTTATTAGTCTCTCAAGGGGGCATCACCTCTTATCACACCTACCCTATTGGGGAAAAATTTTAAACTTATTTGATGCAACATCACTTCAGATGTCGTATCAAAGAGGGGAAAAATGTTCACTCCAATTCTAACATCATACCTTTAATTAATTAAAATTCTAAATTTTAATTAATTATTCTATTTCATCTTATAATTAATTAAATATCATATTGTTTAATTAATTATTCCACTTCATCTCGTAATTAATTAAATATTACTTTATTTAATTAATTATTTCATCTCATCCTATAATTAATTAAATTTTATATTATTTAATTAATTATCCTATAGTCTTCTCCAAATTAGTTAAATATTGTACTATTTAATTAATCTAACCTTAGTCCATATTCTTCCAAATCCCCTAATCTCAATTAAGTTAATAAATCCATGATTTATTAACTTAACCCACATCCTAATCCTCATTAACATTTTCTCTAATTTTTAATTCTACCCATTCCCCCAAACTTGTAGACATGAGACATGTGTCCTACAAGCCTCTTAATAACTTGTGTGCAAATGTCACTATCCATCTCCAAGTCATCCTTTGACCTCTTCTCTCATTGGATGCTCACACATGTGTGAGATCCTCTTCCCCATGGAGCCACCCTACACTTTCCATTTAACACCACTTGTCATGTCTTCAAAGCCTATTGATCTTACACTTTGACACTTTTTTTTTGCTTGTCAAAATAGTGTTCTTCCCAATGTGTGAGCACACCTTGCCCTCCACTTGTCACTTTCTTGTTCTTCCCAAGACGTCTTCACACATGTGTTCACACACCTTGCTCTTTTTCCCATGCCACATGTCATATTCACATGCATCCACTTTGTGACACTTGTCACAATGCTAAGCCTTCACCAACTCCTTCAATCTCCACCATCCATTTCACAAGATCTCAACCCTCAATTCCTCCATCCAAAAATCTATAAATTGAATCCTTCTCATCTCATTTTCCATTTACAATACAATTTTAATGGCCTTTAAATTTATGCTGGAAAAATTATAAAGTGCAATCCATAATTATCAATACTTGAGCTAATCAACAAGTTTTTGGGTGCAAATATTGGGAGCTCAATAAATAGTGGTGAAAATGTTGAAGGTATAACTCATTTGTATGCATTCCTTTCATGTTTTTATCAATTTAACTTAGTTGAAATTTTCTCCATCTTCAATATCCCCATTAAAGTATCCTAATTGTTTTACCAATTTCAAATTACAAATATTTAATCTTACTCCACCATCTATCAGGATTCTTTTGATTTTATGTTTATGGACAAAGACTTCTAGGTATAAAGCTTAGTTGTGGTATGAGACAGAAGGAAGATCTTTTCTTTGTGAATACAAGGTAGTGTTTAGATGCAATGTGCCCTACCATGGCTTGGAATTACTCGATGTCTATATTGGTAGGGATGGATGATTCTAAAAGTGCTTTGTCCAAGACCTCTTTATGTGTGAGATATTCTAAGGAGTTCTAGTATGGATATTTGAGCTAGTGTTTTCTTCAGATGTTCTATAAGATTATACTCAACTGATAACATCATAGTTACGGTTTTGGGTTGGAGTAGAGC
>VDFB02283944.1:0-50731 GCA_007258455.2 Sequoia sempervirens | reverse complement strand
TTTGACTTAACTTTTGGGGGATCAAATGAATTCGTTTAAAATTTATGTTTTTTAAGTATGTAGTCTATTATAATCTTCCCAAAAAGTATAATTTTAAATATATTTAATTTGATTATTATATTTATTGTTTATTTCTTGTGAATGTAGGTTTTTTCACCAAAAATCAATCTCTCTATTCTACACATGTGGAAAAATAGTAGATTACCAAAAAAATTCTAAAAAATATCTATGCTCTTGGTATTGATGTCTTTGATCCAACAAATGAAAAAAATTGAATTTTGATACAGACAAAAAAAGTTGTGTTATACAATAAACCTATGTCTAAATTGTAATTGGTTTGATTGACTTCAAAACTTAATTAAGAAAATAATATTCAATAAAACACTATGAAACAAAATGAAGGAGCTAGATATCGTAGTTACAAATCAAAATTTGAAAAAATTAGAATTTTTCATAGAAAAAATTTATGTGTTATACAGTAAACATCACTCTTTAAAAAATTTGTTTACAGATAAAAACTAGTTATTGAAGGAGATGGAAAAATAAATGCAATTTGATTCCAAAAATTTTTAAATATATAAATATAGAATCTACAAACAAGATATCACAAATCACAAGTTTGCATCATCTTCAAATTCCTCATGGTTTAGAAGCTATAGGTGTTAGAAAGTGAAGATTTACTTTAAAAATTCTAGTTCAATGTTAAGTTTGGCCAAAAAGTGTAACCCACTATTGTGGGATCGCCCCTCTACATCTCTATGTTGGATTATCATCTCCATTCTCACTCATGCTTCACCAACCAATTGTACCTCAATGTAGACTTTTATTCAAACCATAATGTTGACATCAATGACAAAACTGTATAAGCTCATGCTCATGTTGCCAACAGCCATACCAATGACAATCTCCTCAAACTTTCAACAGTCTCCCCCTTTGTCATTGATGGCAGCATGCATCAACTCTTCTCCATGTCTTCTCCCCCTTTGACATCAAGGGAAAAGGGTGTACACATATTTTTTGTTCTATGCTCCCCCTTTGACATTATTTGCATATAATTTATATTATTTTTCCTTCTCCCCCTTTCATATATACATGATTTCACCTGAATTACCCACATACTCCACCTAATAGTGCTATCCATCAAAACTTATCAAAATTTGCACTAGTATATTATCAGCTATATTTTGCATATGTACAATGAACTATGAAATGCATAAATAGAAAAAGATATACACAAATCAACTAGAAGAAGTATATGACACCTGTAATTTTGCAAGATGTGTTTTCTAGTCCTTTTTTCCATCCTCCCAATCTTTCTTGGCCAACCCAAGCATGCAATTATGAGTCTCAAAATCCATGAGGAATTCTTCTCCTTCATCCAGAGTATTAGGTATCAAATTCAACTTTATTGCTTTCTCCACATTATTCAAAGCACCAGATATGGGTGTCAACCTTGCATTCACTAGGTCTTTGAGTTGTCTAAACTACACTATAATCTTTTCCTTTTGTTCCTACAGCTAGAAGTATTGTTCATGTAGATTTTCAATTGTTAATCTTTTGGATCCATCTACATCATTTTCTGGATCATAGGCATCGAATGACTCGTCAACCTGTACCTCAATGGAATCCATCTCAACCTTTATGTTCTTAGTGGAACTAGGCCACTTCAAGAAAAATTGAAATGGATCCTTGGCCTCTTCAACACAATTATGTACATCCTTAAGGTTGCTTTCAATTTTATCGTATGCAGTGGCACATTTATCTGAGATATCTGCCAACCTTTTTCTCATTCACTTTCTTGTTGAGTTCTTTCTCCAATTTCTCTTCAATGCCACTAGAATACTCTTTGAAAGAATCAAGAAATAGTTTTAAATTTTACACACTGGATAAAGAATTATCAATACTAGCATTGGGAAAACTCTCCTACAACACTTTCACTGCCTCATCTATCAACTTTGCACTCTTTTGATGTGTTTATAAGATCTCCTTTCTGGTGGAGGCATGGAATGCATCACCTAGTTGTAACTTGTGCAAGGGGGCGTCTTGTCCATATATACTTGACCATGCTGCATCAAAATTCATAACAATTGTGCAGAAACAAGTGGTTGAAACTGGAGTTGCATGCTCAATAAGCTCTTCAAGAAATCCCTGGAGGTTCTAAAAGATTCACCAAATTTCTTCAAGTTTTCTTCAAATCTCTTCTCCTTGGATTTTTCCTTGTCACCAAAGCTATCTTTTTCTTTTTAATCTTTCTTCTCCTTATTAGTAGTATTGGACATATTCTCAGTCTTCTTTTCATCTTCAACTGATTTACCATTGCTATCCAGAGAAGGTAGATTTTTTGTATTATGTGCCTCAAAAATATTTGGGCTATCTTGTACAACCTCTTCTTCCTTTCTTGCATTCTTCTCTTTTTGCGGAGGGTGTGTGATTTTATCTATTTGTGTATCCTCCTTATGCATCTTACCAACATTTTCTTCTTCAGCAACATTTTCTTCTATAAAAAGAGGGGTATCTTCTTGCTCATCTCCTTTTCTGCTTCATTCTCATGTTCTAGAGCATCTACATGTGCATATTTTGAAATATTAACTTCTAGGATAGACATATCATTATGTGATTGTTCTTCATTGTCTGGAGTCATACCTAAGCTCTTTGCCAAATTGGCAACCTTCTCAATTGTTCCATTCCTAATCCTTTCTATATCATGTTTATCTTTGCTCATAAGTGTGATGACCCTTTGTTTGGTACTGAACTTTTTATTGTACAATTGAGCTAATTTAGTTGTGTCCTCATTAGAAAAAGAAAAACTAAATTTCTCTAGAGCAAAAGATCTCAACTTTTCATCTTCATTTATTGCTTCTTCTCTTCTTGTATATAATACTCCTTTCAAATCTTCAAGAACTTTGTCCTCTATATCCTTCATGTTAACATCAAAGAAATCATGTACCTTACAATATCTTCCTCAATTGTTGACTTATTTGCATCATCTGAAATGGGGTACAATGCAGCAGTTTCCTCAAGATTTCCATATTGTGCTATGTTGATCACCAAGGCTTCAAGATTCATTGGACTATGTTCTTGGATAGGAGGGGTCTTGTCTTTCTTCTTCTTCACCTTTGGATATTTTTCTCCTTTACCATAATTTTCTTTCTTTTCCCTTACATAAATTTTGAATCCCTTTTTCTATCTCTCCACCTTCACTTCACTGTCAGTGTCCACAATATCAACCTTAACCTTCTTTGCACCGGTTTTTGCTTGTGATACTCTGGATTTTATTTTTCTTATGATAGGTACTTATTCTTCCTCTTATTCTTCTTCATCAACACTCATGTTTCTTTATCTTGTTTCCTTTTACTCCACTCTTCTCTTTTGTGGGGAACTTTGTTGCTCCATCTAAACACTCTTCTCCTTCATAGGCACACTTTGTTGTTTAATCAAAGTACTAGTTGACTCCTTTCTCTTTGTTCCATTGATAAAGGTCATAGTCCTAGAGGACTTGGATGCAACCATAGGTAGGTTATATGTTCTAATATATCTTCTTATGCTAGATGTACCTTCTAAAGAGCTATATATGCTTTTGGATTTCTCCACTTGGTCCTTTGATAGACCCATTATCTCCACAACCTATTCATTCATCTTCTCAACAGTTTTCTTTATTTATTTTTCCCTTTGCTCCATGTACATAGCACCAGACTTCTCATATGTCCCAAATCTTTCCTCAGATATGTCTCTATGCTTTCTCAACATATGGTCATCCAAATCAACAATTACATCCTCAGCAACTTCATATCCCATTTTTTGGATCCACGTAGTTCTAGGCTCAATAGCCTCCATTATGTAGCAATCCTTTGTCACCATGAAAGTGATCATTTTTGTACTTCTCTACCATGCTCTAGGGAATCCTTTCTTTGGATTTCATGTTCCTTTGAAAGGTTTTAAAGAAACTCCATAATGCAATCTCCTGTGCATTTTCATCACCTAACCGCATTAGGTCGTATCTGATCTGAAATGCCACTGGTCTTTCCTTCAACCATACTATGTTCTCGGTTCCAGGAACCTCATAAAGAAAGTAAAATACTAAACAAATTATCAGGGTACCAAACATGAAGGGGTACCAAGAGTTCTTATTCTTCTGCAAGTTCTCTAGCAATTGTGATATGAGCAATTCACACAAATCATCAATACCGTTCTTTACCATCTCATATGCAGTGTTGACGGCAGTAGAAAAAATAGAGTTCTCTTTGTTTGTAAAGAATATCTTGTACCCTATCGCCATTGATGCATATTTTACTATAGTGTCTTAATGTCCTTGATATTTAGAGCTCTCTTGTCATATTTTTCACCTATAAACTCCATTACCATTTCATTCTTCACCAATTTGAGCGTCATAACTATTTTGATTATGCATAATCATGTAACAACCCTAATAGCCTCCTTATTGATCATGTGCGGTACATACAAAAATAATAATTTATCATGACTTTAGCTCAATGTGTATCTTACCCACTCCTCTGCATAGCAAAATTTCAGGAAACTATTCCAGACATCTAGGTTTTTCTCCATCAAGATCTTGAACTTAGGTTTCAATTCAAATTGATCTTTGATGAGTTCATTAAACCACACATCACCCAACTTTTAGTGATTGTACTCTTCCAACATATCATGTATGTAAATCCTTACATCTTTTGTATGTAGCACACCAAAAGGGATATCTAAGAACGCACCATTCGGATCTGTCTCCATTAATTTATCAAGGTGTCATTTGAACTTTGGATGGGATTGGTTCACAACCTCAACAACTTGTGGGGTATACATTTTCCAACACAATGAAAGTACTTTGAAACTAGGGAAAATAGAAATTGTTAATACCTTTTGATCATAATCAATTAGGGTTTCATGCACAATAATTTTGAAACACTTCACTTCACTCCTTCACTGCTCTTCTCTCCTCAAATGCTCATTTGAAAATGACTTAAATTAAATGCAAAATCACTTATAAACCCTTTTGGAGTAACCTAATTCGCATTGAATGCTTGATTTGAATTTAGGAAAAAAGATGATAAACCCTAACTATAATGCACAGTCACCTTCAATTGCTTTGCAAACTTCTGCATCTTGATATTTTACATTGGTGTTTTCACCAATAGGTCAAACATATAAACCTACACCTTATATCAACGTGTTGAAGGCATCAGCACCATATCTTTGGCAAGGGCTTAATGATTGTTTGTTAAATATCCCCCTAAGCCAAAGCTCATAACTTAGTTTTTAGAGAAAACATCTACACCAGATGCTGGCATAGACTCATTCTTAACGTTATTCTTCTCTTTCTTTTTCTACTAGATTATCCTTTTTCGCTGGATCATTCTTCTTTACCGAATCAACCTTTACATTCTTGCTTTTGCAAATATTATCAATGTGTCCTAACTTATTGCATTTGTAGCATTTGACATTTTGAACAAGCTTACTTCCACTTACTCTAGATCTACATTGATTAGCCTTATGCCCAAATCCATTTCATGCATAACAATATCCATTGAAATATTGAAACGTCATACCATTTTTATAGCCATTCATCATTTGATTTTTGCATTCACTAGCTCTATGACCAAATATTTTTCATGTTTAACACTGATAGGGAAATGATTGAGTATTTTGATTCATTTTTCTTCTACATTCTACAACCTTATGTCCAAATTTGTTGCTAGAATAACAATAACCATTAAAATATGGGTACCTTTATGCATTTGGTTGTCTGATAGGTGGTATTTTGAATTCACTCTTCTAGTTCCAGAAGTTTCTCTTCTTGTCATTCTTCTTTTCAGCCTTGTTTTGATTTTGATCTATCTTTGAGCTTTCACCTTTCTCAAATCCTAATCCTTATTTGTATTTAGGTCCATTCTTATTTGAAATCATCTCATCAAGCATTGTAGCACTCTTCTTGAATTTTTCTTCTTGAATATTTGTTTTTTCCAAAAATGATCTCAAGGTTACAACTTCTTGATCAAGCTTTGAGCATTCTTTAGATTTTTCTTTTCATTTTAGCATTTAGGCAGTCTTCAACTCTTTTACTTTCTTCAATCTACAATTTCAAGTTGAGAATGATCTCATTTGATTTCTTGATCTCTTTAATCCTATCTGTACCTTTCTTGAGTTTCTCTCTCAATATCTTAGTGCATTCATCTACATCACTAAGATCCTTTTCAAATCTCTATTCTTAGTTTCTTCTTTATCCAAATCATCCAAGGCAGATTTGAGTTCTCCTTCCATGTCGACAATGCAATCTTCTTCAGTAAATCCTACCATAGGAATTTCTTCTAGAGGGGTAGGATATTTCCTAGTAGCCATGTTTTCAATAGTAAAATCTACCTTAGCGATCAATCCAATTGAAGAAACCTTGCTCAATCTGATACCAATTGTTGAACACCCAGAATAATGAGAGGGAGGGTGAATCAGTATTCTCTAAAATCATTTAAGCATTTAAAAATTTATTCCACACATCAATATTCAAATTGCAATAAGGAAATAAATCTCTAAAGCACATAACACAAGAACACCAGAATTTTACATGGAAAACCCAAAAAGGGAAAAACCAAGGTGAGTATTAGATCACAATATATTATAACCAATCATAACATATTACATAATGGCTCACTGTCTTTTGGACTCACTATCTAGAGAATAAGATAGATAAAGAAGAGGGGTGTCTCACTTCCAATATTTGAACTGCTAATAATATATCTACAATATGCAAGAGATATAGTTCCACTAGAGCTCAAAATACTAAATCAAAAAACTTCATACTAGACCACATCCACACTCTACTCTACTTTAAATTTGCATCACATTCGCACTATACTCGCATACTTCACATTATAAATTTTCTACAGTACACATCATATTTCTACAACACTAAAATGATCTTATATTTAGACACATTACATCCACAAACATTTGCAACATCAATTAGGTTGACCTAAATAGATGTACTATGCATAACAAAACTTATCAACTCAAGATTCAAACAAACACACTTTGTGCCTTAATTCAAAAATTGTAATGCATCCAAATTGGTCGGCATGGACCTATATTAGCTCCCACATAATCAATCAACACTTCTTTTAGCTTTGCATGACCTCAAACATATAGTTCAGTACTATTGGTAAGACAACACCAAAATATACCAACTGATTATCCACAAACTGACACATAGACCTCCAAAACACACCCTTCTTTTAACTTTGCATGACCCCAAACATATAGGTCAGTACTACCGGTAAGACAACACCAAAATATACCAACTGATTATCCACAAACTGACACATAGACCTCCAAATCACATGCCACTTGGAATGCACACCCTTCTAATACCTATAAACACTCCCATAAATATGTATAACCAAATATGCTTTGGCAGTGAAATGTGGACCAATCCAAACAAGTACTCTGCACTAGCAACACTGTCAATGGAAAACCCGATATTCTGTCAACCATAACTTTTGCACCGGAGGACATAAAGACATGAAACTTTGGATTTAAGGTCCTCAAACATGTACCAAATTTTCCTTAGAATTACAAACAAAAATACCTCAAGGCGAACCAATGTGGACCAAAAAGTTGATGCTCTATACACTGAAAACTGTATTTTGGACTTAGTCAATTATTCAACATATTTGTTTTGCACCAAAGAAAAACCTCTGCATCTCTATGTTGTATTACCATCCCCATGCTCACTCTTGCTTCACCAACCAATTGTACCTCAATGTAGACTTCTATTCAAACCACAATGTTGACATCAATGACAACATTGTATAATCTCATGCTCATGTTGCCAACAACCATACCAATGACAATCTCCTCAAACTTTCAACATTTATTACCCCCTACTACCCAAAAACCCATAAGTTAGATCACATATTGGCTCTCCTACATCCTCCAGTTGTTGGTACTCTTGCATACACTCTGCATGATGCAAATATTGAGGAATCACTGCCATTTCTCCTTCGCCCATTCTTATTTTTTGCTCTCCAAATGTAAAAGTGAAAATGACACCTTTGGGCCCCACAAGGCCTATTTATAGGTCTTTAACCCTAATTTTTATATGACATGTAGAAAATGGTCATTCTCATAGCCACTCATTTTTAAGCTTGTTATTCTTACTTCTTTCCTTATTTTTCTTTCAAAACACATATCCACATCATTTGAACCTGCCTTTTTTAAGACACCGCCCAAAATTATTTTCCAAACTTTTTTTATTAGTCTCTCAAGGGGGCATCACCTCTTATCACACCTACCCTATTGGGGAAAAATTTTAAACTTATTTGATGCAACATCACTTCAGATGTCGTATCAAAGAGGGGAAAAATGTTCACTCCAATTCTAACATCATACCTTTAATTAATTAAAATTCTAAATTTTAATTAATTATTCTATTTCATCTTATAATTAATTAAATATCATATTTTTTAATTAATTATTCCACTTCATCTTGTAATTAATTAAATATTACTTTATTTAATTAATTATTTCATCTCATCCTATAATTAATTAAATTTTATATTATTTAATTAATTATCCTATAGTCTTCTCCAAATTAGTTAAATATTGTACTATTTAATTAATCGAACCTTAGTCCATATTCTTCCAAATCCCCTAATCTCAATTAAGTTAATAAATCCATGATTTATTAACTTAACCCACATCCTAATCCTCATTAACATTTTCTCTAATTTTTAATTCTACCCATTCCCCCAAACTTGTAGACATGAGACATGTGTCCTACAAGCCTCTTAATAACTTGTGTGCAAATGTCACTATCCATCTCCAAGTCATCCTTTGACCTCTTCTCTCATTGGATGCTCACACATGTGTGAGATCCTCTTCCCCATGGAGCCACCCTACACTTTCCATTTAACACCACTTGTCATGTCTTCAAAGCCTATTGATCTTACACTTTGACACTTTTTTTTTGCTTGTCAAAATAGTGTTCTTCCCAATGTGTGAGCACACCTTGCCCTCCACTTGTCACTTTCTTGTTCTTCCCAAGACGTCTTCACACATGTGTTCACACACCTTGCTCTTTTTCCCATGCCACATGTCATATTCACATGCATCCACTTTGTGACACTTGTCACAATGCTAAGCCTTCACCAACTCCTTCAATCTCCACCATCCATTTCACAAGATCTCAACCCTCAATTCCTCCATCCAAAAATCTATAAATTGAATCCTTCTCATCTCATTTTCCATTTACAATACAATTTTAATGGCCTTTAAATTTATGCTGGAAAAATTATAAAGTGCAATCCATAATTATCAATACTTGAGCTAATCAACAAGTTTTTGGGTGCAAATATTGGGAGCTCAATAAATAGTGGTGAAAATGTTGAAGGTATAACTCATTTGTATGCATTCCTTTCATGTTTTTATCAATTTAACTTAGTTGAAATTTTCTCCATCTTCAATATCCCCATTAATGTATCCTAATTGTTTTACCAATTTCAAATTACAAATATTTAATCTTACTCCACCATCTATCAGGATTCTTTTGATTTTATGTTTATGGACAAAGACTTCTAGGTATAAAGCTTAGTTGTGGTATGAGACAGAAGGAAGATCTTTTCTTTGTGAATACAAGGTAGTGTTTAGATGCAATGTGCCCTACCATGGCTTGGAATTACTCGATGTCTATATTGGTAGGGATGGATGATTCTAAAAGTGCTTTGTCCAAGACCTCTTTATGTGTGAGATATTCTAAGGAGTTCTAGTATGGATATTTGAGCTAGTGTTTTCTTTAGATGTTCTATAAGATTATACTCAACTGATAACATCATAGTTACGGTTTTGGGTTGGAGTAGAGCTCTTTGAAGGGTGAATTTCCCTCATCATGTAGTGAATGTATAATTTCTACTTGGGATGGTGACAACAACAATGCGGTTATTGGATTCTTCAATGTGCCCTACTATGGGATCATATAAATGGTTGACCTTGTTATAATATTTTCTTGTACCCGAGTCATTACTCTTACCATTATTAGGGATTGGATCCTTGTAGATTCCTAGATCTTTATTTCAAGAAGTTCAAAGACATTTGATATTAACATGTCCTTGATCAATAAGATCTTGGATGAGAATTTTTTAGTTTCATACAATTAGGCATTTTATGACCTTTATCCTACATGGTACTCATAATAATCATTGTCATTGTATCATGATGGGGTGAATTGGGGTTTGTATTATTTCCTTAGCTCTAGAAGCTTAATGAGGTTTTTCTAGATTAACTTCTTCAATACAATGTCAATTTTTTCCCCTAAGGGAGTGTGATTTCATCTAGTATTGGTATTTGGTCTTGGAGGTCACTTTGGGGATTCACATTTTGATTGTTTTGTTGAGGATTTGGTGGTGGTTGTATAGTTTGTATAAATTTTTCATCCACTGCATTGTCATTGTTGATGATCTTATTTTTAGCCCATAGGTGAGGTTTCTCATTAGATTTTGATGTATGGTCTTTGATGTAGGTCAAAAATTGAGAAACCTATGGGTTTGTCAATTGTTGCAACCTTGACTTTACAAAATCAAACACTTGAATGTAATATTGAATAAAGCACCAGCAAAATATTTTTCTTTGCAAATAAATATATAGCTTGAGCAACACAAAGCTTGAAAAATCATTAATGAAATCTCATATTGAAAGTTTCACCATTGCAACAAACCTCTACAGGCAAGAATTCAAAGCCTTTCTAATCACTTCTATAGGAAAGATTCAAAAAACACCAAAAATCAACTTCAAGGAATCTAAATTACAATCCACGAGAAGCAACATCATTCAATTCCCTAGAAATGGAACTTTGGGCTCCCAGGCATGATTTTTCATCCTTTTTTGCTTATTTTGTTTTATTTTCTTCTTATGTTCATCATCTGCAACCTTCTCTCCAACCTAGGCGTTGGGACTTTTTTCTTCCCAAATCTACCAATCAAACCACTCTCTGGACCTTCTCCTGGGTGTGGGAATCATGCCATTACTCTTTATTGATTATGCTTGGAAATTTTTTGAATTCTAGTGCCAAAAATGGAATTCACTAACTTCTTACCAACATCTCCACTCCCAGGCGCCAAGCATTACCTACAAATATTTATTCCTTTTATTTTCTTTATTATAAGGAGTTACAAATAATAAAAAATTCATTTTCACTATCTTGGGCATGGGACTTTGGCTCCTAGGTGTAATTTGAATTTAAAACATTTACATCTACATTGCATTTTAATTTTAAGACATATAATTATTTTTGAAAGGGGTCTCATTTGAAAGAGCTGAAGATGGGAAATGGGAAAAATGTCACAAGCCTGTAAAACCAACAATACACCAAAAATTGAAAAAAAAAATGGGTGTGCAGAATTGCTCTTCACCCCTGATGCTCCTCCATCAAACACCTGAGGTAAGAAATAATGTTTCATGAGAAAGAGCTCATGAGCATTCATGTGGGTTTGGAATTCCAAGCTTGAGGAGTTTGAGGGCAGCCACCCATGTTGCCTCTTCCATTTTCTTCCCTCTCCATTTGATCAAATACTCCTTATATTCTTTACCTCTTGTTCTTCTTACTACTCTTGAATCAATAACTTCATCTATTTCTTCACACCGCCTTATTAGAAGTTGTTACTCCCATGGTGTCAAATTATATAAATCTGAAACATCATCCTTCTTTTCATGTGTTTCATCTCCATAAAAATGATAAATATCATCTACATTGAAAATGGGTGAAATATCTATTCTTAGAGGAAATTTTATTTCATATGCATTTGCTGAAAAATTATTGAGTACCTTATAGGGTCCAATTTTTTTGCATTTCAGTTTGTTGTAGGTTCCTTGAGGAAACCTCTCCTTCTATAGGTATGCTAAAACCAACTCTCCCACTTCAAATTCTTGTTCTCTTCTTTTCAAATCAGCATGTGCTTTGTACTTGTTTGTATTGGACTCCAACCTTTCCTTGACCTCTTTGTGCAACTCATGTATATAGGCAACATAATCCTCTATTGTTGCACTTGTCCTTCCAAAATCTGCATTATCTCTTAACTCATGAACACCTTTAGGACTAAATACATAGAAAATATGAAAAGGACTATTACTTGTGCTTCTATTGATGGAGTTGTTGTAAGAAAATTTAGCTTGTGCAAGTATCATATCCCAATGTTTTGGTCTCCCATTTATCAAGCATCTCAACAAATTCCCAAGTCTTTTATTGACTACCTTTGTTTTCCCATCCATTTGGGGGTGATAGGTTGAGCTATAAGTTAAATGTGTACCCAATTTGACTTACCACTTCTATGTTTGAGAACAAAGGAATAGATTTGCAAGAATTCCACCGAATTCATATGATTTTGATTTAACTTACCTTGGTTTTTAATGAATTGTAAGGCATGATGACCAGTGTAGAGGACAAACTCCTTTAGCAACAAATAATGTCTCCACTTCTTGAGTGCCTACACAATAGAGTAAAACTCTTGATCGTACACTGAATATTTTCTCTTAGCTTCATTTAGCTTCTCGCTAAAGTAAGTTATGGCCTTTCCTTCTTGACTGAGAAATCCTCCTATGGTTTTCCTACTTGCATCACAATCAACTTGAAACACTTTGTTAAAATCGAGCAATGCTAGTGTGGGTTGTTCGATTACTTTTTCCTTCAATATGTTAAAACTTCACTTTGTTGCAGCTATCCATTTGAAATCAATTTTCTCCCCCTTCATTGTGTTAGTGATAAGTGCACAAATACTACTTAAATTTTTGATAAAATTCCTATAGAATCTTTCCAAACCATGAAAACTCCTTGCCTCAAACATGCTTCTAGGTGATGGTCATTCTAGGATTGCCTTAACCTTTTTTGGATCCATCTGTACGCCTTCCTTTGAGATTAAAAAACCCAAATATACCGAATCCTCTTTCATAAAGACACATTTTTTGAGATTAACAAGAAACTCTTCCTCTCTTAACCTTTTCAAAACATCCCTCACATATTCTAAATGTTCATTTGTTTCTTTGCTAAAAACCAAGATATCATCTAAATAAACAATTACAAACTTACCAAGAAATGGTTTGAGCACCTCGTCCATCAATATCATGAATGTGATTGGGGAATTTGTGAGTCCAAATGGCATAACCAACCACTCATATAGCCCCTCATTTGTCTTGAATATGATCTTCCATTCATCTCCTTCTCTAATTCTTATATGATGGTACTCGCTCTTCAAATCAATTTTTGTGAAGTATTTTTCTCCACTCAACCAATCCATCAAGTCATCCATATACGGCAATGGAAATCTATATTTCATTATAATCTTATTAAAGGCTCTAGAATCCATGCACATACACCATTTTCCATCCTTTTTGGGTGCCAAAACTATGGTTATTGCACATGGGCTCAAACTCTCTTATCAAGCTTTTATCCAACAATCCCTGCACTTGTTTGTTTATCTCTTAATTCTCTTTGAGACTCATTATATATGCTGCCCTATTTGGTAAGCTTTCTCCTAGTATCAAATCCATGCAATGACTCACACTTCTAATTGATGGAAGTCCATCAGGAATATCCTTCATCAAAATATCTGTTAACCATATCAAACATCCGTTCTGTTGGCAAAATGATATATATGCACACGTGGCATTTGGTAAGAAAAGTCTTTATTTTGGCGTGGCATATTTTTTGTGAAATATATGATGGCATTTGATAAAAGCAGGAAAATTAAAATGGCACATCATAATGTTGTCGGCAGCAGTGATTGAGACCGTAATCTGACAGTCTGAACACATTATTTATTATTCCTAGTTTTTTCTCGCCAAGTATTGACTTTGCATGGCGGACTCCAAATTGTGATTAAAAGAAGTTAAGGTTGTGGGTATTGTTTTAGACTGTGCAAACGGTTTTTTGGTTCATTTCTTCTCTGCGAATAACAAGATGATTTAGTTCTGCAAAACAGAAAAGTCATTTGATGGGTCAAGATAATTTCGTTCTGCAAGGTCATTTGATGGGTACAGTTAAATTAACAGGCAGGTTCATTGTTTGTATTTTGAAATGAAGTTACAGGTCTATATGAATTTAACTTTCACAGAAAGAGTAAAATATTTTCTTACATATTTGATCTTTGCTCACATGTATGAGGATCTGGGGAAAATTAAAAAAGGAGAAACTTCTCAGGATCGGGCAGAGACTTGGGCATCACAGGTATGAGGTTTTGCATTTTTGATATCTTCTAAAGAGGGTTTCAAACCCAGAATATCTCTACGCAGTTTTAGAAGATTGAATAAATTTTGGGTATTAAACCCAGGATATTATATACAGTTTTTTTGTTTGTTCAAAACAAAAGGAAATGTTTAAGCATTTCCAGTCAGTTGCAATGCAAAATGACGTTATGGAAACTATTTTTCGAGTATCTCAAAAGTGAAATTATATGGAAGCTTAATGATTACCAATTTTTGACAGAAACAAATTCGTAAACTAAAACTGTTTTGTTAGTTTCTCGAAAAGCATTTTAAAAAGGAAGTTTGTATAACAAACTCTAACTGGTTCAGTTAGATACATGTAACTGATCTGATTCGAAGTTCATTTTCTATAAATATAGCACTTGTAATCTTTAGATACATGTGAGTGTGTGTAAAAAACATATTTATATGTATCTGAGGATAAGAGGCTTGAAAGTTTTTATCATAAACTTGTGTACATATATGAGTGACATATACACATTTGTATATGTATATGAGATGTATTAAAATTTCTGAGCAGTAGTTACTGCCGATTGTAAAGGATTGGGAATCAATAAAGGATACAGGTTCAAGGAGTGGTTTTTCTCCCTATGACAAAATCGTGAGATTTTGGAGGGTTTTCCACTCGGCACAATTTGGGTGTCTCTTCATTTTGTGAGTTCCATTACTTTATGTTTATGATGAATGTTTACATTTCTCCTGCATAGATTGAATATATTCAGTTATGAGTTGCTTATTGCAAAAATTGTAATGAATTTTGAAATAAGGTAATAAGGTTCTGATTCACCCCCCCCCTCAGAACCTTGGCACTTCCAACAAGTGGTATCAGAGCGTAGGATTCCCTTTAGGAATTGATCCCAGGATATTGGAAGTTATGGCACATTCTGAAGGAGCTTTCCTTAATAGGGCACCTTTATTTGATGGAAATGATTATGTTTTCTGGAAAGTTAAAATGGAAGCATTTATACATTCTCTAGATGTAAGGATGTGGGATGTAGTAACAACAAAATACACTGTTCCAGCGTCAGTCCCTACTGATGCTGATGAGAAACTAAAATTTGAGTTGGATAAGAAGGCTAGATATGCTCTTCTCTGTGGTCTTACTAGAGATGTCTTTGCCAAAGTCATTTATTGCAAATCTGCAAATGATATATGGGTAAAACTTGAAACTATCTATCAAGGAGATGACAAAGTTAAAGAGTCTAAATTGATTACTCTTAAAACTCAGTTTGACAATCTGAAAATGAGTGAGGATGAAACCATTGCTGCATATTTTTTAAGAGTTGAGGAAGTTGTGAATGCCAGGAAGGGTCTAGGTGAAGACATAGAAGAACATGATGTTGTTTCAAAGGTCATTAGGTCAGTACTACCTAAATTTGAAACAAAAATTTCTACATTAGAAGAAAAGAAAAGTTTTTCAAAAATGACTTTACATCAACTTCAAGGAACTCTAACTGCATATGAAATGAGAATTAGCAATCAAGCTAGTTCTTCATCAAAAGAATCAGCCTTTAAGGCTGAAAAGAATGATGAGAGTGATTCAGATCTAACTGATGCTTTAGAAGCATTACTGGTTAAAAGAATGACAAAGAAATATAAAGGCAAACCTAAATGCTTCAGCTGTGGTCAATTAGGACACTTTGCTGCTAGATGCCCAAATATTGAACTTGACGATTGTGATGAGAAGTTTTCTAGAAAGAAGCCTTGGAATCAGAATAAAAGGTTTAAAGATTTCAAAAAGAAAAGTCTTCTTTCAAAAGAAGATCCAAATGAAGAATCCAGTGATGCAGATGAAGAAGGGGAAAAGTTGTTCATGGCTGAAATAATACATACTCCTAAATCTGAATCAAATGAGCCTGAATCCTCATCTGATTTAGAAATAGAAGTAGATCTTGAAGAAGAACTTCTAAAATCACTGCAAGAAATTAAAAGGTTAAAAAAATCAGTTGCAAATCATGAGACTGAAAATCAAAATCTTCAAGATGAGTTAATAAAAGCAAATTCAATTATAGAAAGTCAAAAACTCTTACTTGAAGAAAAGGATAAAAAACTGAATATCTTACAATGTTCATCTGAAGAATCTACTAGTCAGAAAACGAAGTTTTTTTTCAATGGATATTGTTTCAACTGTAATATTTTTGGGCACAAAGCAATCTTTTGTAAAAATAGCACTAGTCAAGGCAAAAGAAAAGTTATTAGATGCTTCAAATGTTTTTACTATGGTCACTATGCAAATCAGTGTAAATTAAATTTGAGACCTAAACAAATATGGAAACAAGTAAAGACAAATGAAAAGTCCTTAATCGTTGAAACAGTCTTATTTGCTCAGAAATCTGCAACATGGGTATTGGATAGTGGCTGTTCTCACCATATGACTGGATGCAAGAACAAATTCAAAACCTTAGAAAACTTTGATGGAGGATTTGTACGTTTTGGTGATAACTCAGGAGCTTATATAACAGGAAAAGGCTCAATAATCTTAAACAATGATACACCAATACATGATGTATACTTTGTTGAAGGGTTGAAACATAACCTTTTAAGTGTCAGTCAGATATGTGATAATGGATATTCTATCTCTTTTAATGCAAAAGAATGTTATATTAAAAATGGGAAAGATAGAGTCATTGCCAGTGGGTTAAGAACAAATGGTAATCTGTATAATCTGATAGATTCAACTATTCAAGAAACATCTTTGGTCAATACCTGCTTTATGAGTCAAGTGGAAGAAAATTGGCTGTGGCACAAAAGACTGGGACATTTGAACTTTGATAATCTTGCTAGAATCAGCAAGAACAAAAAGGTCAGGGGTCTACCGCAAATAACTAAACCTGCATCTATTTGTGAAGAGTGTATAAAAGGCAAGCAAACAAGAGTTTCTTTTAAAACAAAAGAATATTTGTCAAATAGACCACTTGAACTAGTACATACTGATTTATGTGGTCCAACCAAAACAGCCTCATTAAATGATGAAAGATATTTCATGCTGTTCGTAGATGATTATTCAAGAATGGTTTGGGTAACATTTCTGAAACATAAATCAGAAGCCTTTGAACGTTTCAAAATTTTCAGAAAGATGGTGGAAAGAGAAACTGATTTAAAACTGAAATGCTTAAGATCAGATAGAGGAGGAGAGTTCACTTCTCAAGAGTTTATTGAGTATTGTGAAAAACGAGGTATAAAAAGACAATACTCTACTGCTAGGACACCACAACAAAATGGGGTTGTAGAAAGAAAAAATAGAACTGTCAAGGAAATGGCCAGGACCATGTTGAATGAAGCAAAGTTGCCTGACAAGTTCTGGAAAGAAGCTGTTCATACAGCTGTCTATATTTTAAATAGAGCACAAATCAGAATTAGAACAGCTTATACTCCATATGAATTATGGTATGGGAAAACAGCAAATGTTAAGAACTTTAAAATATTTGGTTGCAAATGTTTTATCAGAAAGAATGATGATTCTCTAGAAAACTTTAACTCAAGATCTGATGAAGGGATTTTTCTTGGGTACTCTACACATAGCAAAGCATATAAATGCTATAATAAAAGGCTGAACAAAATTGTAGAAGCTATAAATGTCATGTTTGATGAAACATCTGTATGCTGTAATGACAAAGAAGAATATGAAAGTTTATCTTTTCAAAAGTCAGAAAGTTTACATAATGAAAATTGTGAACATGATAAAGTTGAAACTGATGATGAAGATGAACTTGCAGGAAAAATAGAATCAGAAAATTGTTCCAATTCTAAAATAACTAGTGATGGATCAAAGTTAAAAACATCTTCTAGAATAATAGCTAAGAGACATTCTGAGTCTCAAGTTATTGGTGATATTGATAAAGGAATTTTAACTAGAAGGAAAGCCAAAATAGGAGAACAAGTAAATATTGCTGAACAATTTTGTTTGATAGCAGATTTTGAACCAAAGAATGTAACTGAAGCCCTATCAAATCCCAGTTGGCAAAATGCTATGCAGGATGAAATAAATCAGATAGAGAAAAACAAGACTTGGGAACTTGTTCCCAGACCTATTGATAAAAATGTTATTGGTGGAAAATGGATATTCCGCAATAAACTGAATGAGGAAGGAGTAGTGATCAGGAATAAAGCCAGATTTGTTTGCAAAGGATATGCACAACAAGAAGGAGTTGATTTTGGTGAAACCTTTGCACCAGTTGCAAGGATGGAATCAATCAGAATCTTTCTTGCATATGCCACTCATAAAAATTTCACTATTTACCAAATGGATGTCAAAACTGCTTTCTTAAATGGGTACCTTGAGGAGGAAGTTTATATGGAACAGCCAGAAGGTTTCGAATCTTCTGACAAGCCTGATTATGTTCTTCGTCTCAAAAAGGCCTTGTATGGTTTAAAACAAGCTCCTCGAGCTTGGTATTCCAGATTGGATAAACATCTAATTGCAAATGGATTCATTAAAGGAAATGTGGACAGCACATTGTATACAAAAATGGACAATGAAAATTTATTGGCTGTTGAAATATATGTAGATGATATTATTTTTGGTTCTACTAATGATCATTTAGCACAAACTTTTTCAGGAATCATGGAGTCTGAATTTGAGATGTCTATGCTAGGACCTTTGACATTTTTCTTGGGAATTCAAGTCTCTCAGCTTGAACATGGTTTGTTTATCTCTCAACTGAAATATGCTAAGGAAATGCTTAAAAGGTTTCAAATGGATACTTGTAATCCAGTTGGCACACCAATGGAAACTGGATGTAAGTTGATGAAAATTGATGAATCTCCTCTTGTTGATCAGAGGGAGTATCGGTCTATGATAGGGAGTCTTTTATATCTTACTGCTTCTAGACCAGATATAATGCACTCTGTATGTCAAGTTGCTAGATATCAAGCAGCTCCTCGTCAATCTCATCTCAATGTTGTTCACCGTATCTTTAAATACTTACAAGGTACTTTGGATTATGGTTTGTGGTATCCCAAAAATGATGATTTTACTCTAATTGGTTATACAGATGCTGATTGGGGTGGATGTAAAGATGATCAACGAAGTACTAGTGGTGCTGCATATCAATGAAGTACTAGTGGTGCTGCATTTTTCTTAGGTGATCGGTTAGTTGCTTGGCACAGTAAAAAACAAGAATGTGTCACTATTTCTACTGCTGAGTCTGAAATTATTGCTGCAACAGCATGTTGTACTCAGTTACTTTGGATGTCTTATCAGCTTTCAGATTTGGGTATTTATGTTCAAAAACCTCTGAAGATCCTTTGTGACAATACTAGTGCTATCCAGATTTCTAAAAACCCTGTTATGCATTCTAGAACTAAGCATGTTGCCATCAAATTGCAGTTTATTCGCGAACATGTGTCATCAAATGAGGTCATTCTTATTCATGTGCCTTCTAAACTACAAGTTGCTGATATTTTTACCAAAGCTCTACCTAGAGAATTGTTTGAACAGTTAAGAAATCGATTGGGAGTCTTCTCTCAATCCATGCTGGAATAAGTTTTTACTCTTCAATATTCTATGTTAGGTTTCTGCTTCTTTCACAGAAAACATTTATGAAAAGCAAATGGTTAGATTTTTGATGCATAAATTTTGGGGGAGTAATCATTCAATCATCAAATTTTTAACAAGAATTTTCACAGGTTTGGTTCTTCTACAGATTTGGTTTGGTCAGGTTCAGGTTTGGTTCTTGCATTTGGATGCATTTGGATCACAAGTTTCATTCATAGGTTAATCACTGATTGGATTGGTTCATTGGTTAATCATGTATCTCACAGTTTGGAGAATTGATTTCTCTGATTGTTTTATCAGTTTTTGGTTGATTCTGGTTAGTTGGTCTGATTTCTAGCATTTCATGGTAAATCAGCATTGTATTTCTTGACGAAAATTTTTGCATCAAAAATGGGGGAGATTGTTAACCATATCAAACATCCGTTCTGTTGGCAAAATGATATATATGCACACGTGGCATTTGGTAAGAAAAGTCTTTATTTTGGCGTGGCATATTTTTTGTGAAATATATGATGGCATTTGATAAAAGCAGGAAAATTAAAATGGCACATCATAATGTTGTCGGCAGCAGTGATTGAGACCGTAATCTGACAGTCTGAACACATTATTTATTATTCCCAGTTTTTTCTCGCCAAGTATTGACTTTGCATGGCGGACTCCAAATTGTGATTAAAAGAAGTTAAGGTTGTGGGTATTGTTTTAGACTGTGCAAACGGTTTTTTGGTTCATTTCTTCTCTGCGAATAACAAGATGATTTAGTTCTGCAAAACAGAAAAGTCATTTGATGGGTCAAGATAATTTCATTCTGCAAGGTCATTTGATGGGTACAGTTAAATTAACAGGCAGGTTCATTGTTTGTATTTTGAAATGAAGTTACAGGTCTATATGAATTTAACTTTCACAGAAAGAGTAAAATATTTTCTTACATATTTGATCTTTGCTCACATGTATGAGGATCTGGGGAAAATTAAAAAAGGAGAAACTTCTCAGGATCGGGCAGAGACTTGGGCATCACAGGTATGAGGTTTTGCATTTTTGATATCTTCTAAAGAGGGTTTCAAACCCAGAATATCTCTACGCAGTTTTAGAAGATTGAATAAATTTTGGGTATTAAACCCAGGATATTATATACAGTTTTTTTGTTTGTTCAAAACAAAAGGAAATGTTTAAGCATTTCCAGTCAGTTGCAATGCAAAATGACGTTATGGAAACTATTTTTCGAGTATCTCAAAAGTGAAATTATATGGAAGCTTAATGATTACCAATTTTTGACAGAAACAAATTCGTAAACTAAAACTGTTTTGTTAGTTTCTCGAAAAGCATTTTAAAAAGGAAGTTTGTATAACAAACTCTAACTAGTTCAGTTAGATACATGTAACTGATCTGATTCGAAGTTCATTTTCTATAAATATAGCACTTGTAATCTTTAGATACATGTGAGTTTGTGTAAAAAACATATTTATATGTATCTGAGGATAAGAGGCTTGAAAGTTTTTATCATAAACTTGTGTACATATATGAGTGACATATACACATTTGTATATGTATATGAGATGTATTAAAATTTCTGAGCAGTAGTTACTGCCGATTGTAAAGGATTGGGAATCAATAAAGGATACAGGTTCAAGGAGTGGTTTTTCTCCCTATGACAAAATCGTGAGATTTTGGAGGGTTTTCCACTCGGCACAATTTGGGTGTCTCTTCATTTTGTGAGTTCCATTACTTTATGTTTATGATGAATGTTTACATTTCTCCTGCATAGATTGAATATATTCAGTTATGAGTTGCTTATTGCAAAAATTGTAATGAATTTTGAAATAAGGTAATAAGGTTCTGATTCACCCCCCCCCTCTCAGAACCTTGGCACTTCCAACAATATCATCATACTCTTGCAATATTTTATTAATTTCTTTGGGCATTTCTTGTTCTTCACTTGCTATCCCAACTTCTTGAGGTCTAGAAACCAAAGCATAACATAGTTCTTCTTTTAACTCCTTCAAAATTTGTTTACCAGTGATTATGAATACCTTGGTATCATTTTCCACTTCATTTTTCTTCTCTTTCAGCAGGTTCATGACATACTTTTTCTTGTCCTTTTTTATTGTGTAAGTGTTTGCTTCACTATCATGTATTGATTTTCAATCATATTTCCATGGTCTAACCAATAGGATATGACATGCATCCATTTGTGTTATATCATATAATATCTCATCCTTATAGTTACCAATCTAAAAATTTACCAAATATTGCCCACTCACCAAAAGTTGATATCCTTTTTGCAACCAAGCAACTCAGTAAGGATTTGGGTGCTTCATTCTTTCCAACTTCAGCTTCTCCACCATCTCTTGGGACACCAAATTATATGTCCTCCCGCTGTCCACTATTATAGTGCAACATTTTCCTTATGATTTACAAACCATTTTAAACAAGCTCCTCCTTTGTATTGGTTCTTGTGGCCCCTTCTCAAGTTCTAAAACTACTCTTTTCAACATAAGGACCTCTCCATCCTCTAGATTCACTAGTTATGTTTCATTTTTAGCTTCTATAGTGTATGTTCTTCCACTTTTTGTCTTTCCAATCTCTTGTATTTGGGGGAACTCAAAGGCCCGGTGACCCACTTCTCCATAATTGAAACACACTCTTGAAAATCCCCTTCCTCTACCATATTCTCCTCTCCCTCTCAAAGTTGCACCTCTTCCTCTTGCATTTGTTCCATAACTTGTTTGAGACTAGCTTACTTCCTCTTCTTTCATTGGCTACCTTCTTCCATTATTTTCTTATCCTCTACCTCATGGAGGCTTTCCCCTTCCTCTAAATCTTCCTTGTTTTTTTACTTGCTAACTTTTCCTCCATTTTCATTTCATATTGATAGGCCTCTTCCATTGTCCTTATCATGGCCATGTTAAGTTCATCCTAGATATTAATCCTCAAAATATTTACATATCTTGCTACTTGCTCCTCATCATCTTCAGCATGTCCAACACATATGCTTAATCTATAGAATTCCTCTGTGTACTCTATGACACTCAAATCCTTATGTTTAAGGTTTTGTAACTTTCTGATCAAGCTGATGTGATAGTCCACAAGCAAGAATTTTGTTTTTAGTTTTGTAACCATTTTTCCCATGATTTTATCTTTTCCTTACCCATCCTTTGTCTTTCAATCTAAATTTGATCCAACCATAGGGATGTGTGTCCCTTCAACCTTGTGCAAGCATATTTCACCTTCCTTTTTTCTTCAATGGCTTCCAAATCAAAATACTTGTCCATTTATGCAATCTAGTCAATAAGCTCTTCTGGATTCATACTTCCACTATAACTTGATGGGTCCATCCTTGGTTTACTCCCAATCTTAGCCAACACTTGCAAGAATATTTCTTCATGTTCATCTTCTCCCTGCACTATTGCAACCTCTAGAATTTATTCCTCATCTTCACTAACATCTTCAATAATAACTCCTCCTCTCTGAGAAGTTGTTTATAGCTTCCAACCTTGTTTTGATTCCCCTTAGCATCTCCATGAGTGTTGTATTTTCTTCTCCTAATGGGGCTCTTCCTCTACCCCATCCTCTATATGTCATTTCCTCTTCAAACTTCTACAAGCCTACTCTGATACCAATTGATGTAGGTCAACAATTGAGAAACCTATGTGTTTGTTAATTGTTGCAGCCTTGACTTCACAAAATCAAACACTTGAATGTAATATTGAAATAAATTACTAGAAAAATATTTTCTTTACAAATAAATATATAACTTGAGTAGCACACAACTTGAAAATCATTAATAAAATATCATATTGAAAGTTTCACCATTGCAACAAACATCTACAGGTAAGAATTCAGATCCTTTCTTATCACTTCTACAGGAAAGATTCAGAATACACCAATAATCAACTTCAAGCAATCTAAATTGCAATCTACAAGCAGCAACAACATCATTAAATTCCCTATAAATGGAACTTTGGGCACCTAGGCATGATTTTTCATCTTTTTTTGCTTATTCTCTTCTATCTTCTTTTGTTCATCACCTGCAACCTTCTCTCCAACCTAGGCATTGGGATTTTTTTCTTCCCAAATCTACCAGTCAAACCACTCTCTAGACCCTCTCCTAGGCATGGGAATCATTCCATTACTCTTTCTTGATTATGTCTGACAATTTTTTGAATTTTGGTGCCAAAAATGGTATCCACTAACTTCTTCCCAGCATCTCCACTCCCAAGCACCAAGCATTACCTATAAATATTTATTCCTTTTCTTTTCTTTATTCCTAGGAGTTACAAATAATAAAAAAATCATTTCCACTATCCTAGGCATGGGACATTGGCTCCCAGGTGTAATTTGAATTTGCAACATTTGCATCTACATTAAATTTTATTTTTTAAGAAATACAATTGGTTTTGAAAGGGGTCCCATTTGAAAGATTTGGAGATGGGAAATAGGAAAAATGTCACAAGCCTGAAAAACCAACAAACCAAAAATTGAAAGAAAAAAAAAATTGGGTGCACAGGATTGCTCTTCACCCCGATGCTCTTGCATCATTCTTTTTTGTATATGTAGACTTTAACAAGTCCTTTTGCAATGAGTTCCTTTTCAATGGTTATCCCTTTCTCTATAATCTCATTAAAAGATTTAGTGCATTGCACTTGTATGTGAAATTTGATCTCTTGATTAAGGTTTTGAACAAAAATGCTCACGATTTGTTTTTCAAGAATAGGCCATGGGAATTTACAAGCCATGTTTCTCCATAATTGTAGGAATGACATGAATGTTTCTCCATTTCATTATTTTGTGTTACATAAATCAATCATGGATATCTCATGTCCAAGGTTGTAAGAGAAATGATTAATGATTTTTTTACTATTTCATGGAATGTCTTAATACCATGTTGTAAATGAGAGAACCATCATACCGCTTGTCCTCCTAAACTTCGAGGAAAAGGAACATCAAGTACGTGTCATTGTAAGTAACCTCTAGACATGTTATATAGAATTCCTATATGCATTATCATGGATATCCTCTTCCCTTGTATTTATCAAACTTTGTCATTTCTTCTATGAGAATTTGGGGATGTTTAGGTTGTGGTGTTTAATACTCACTAGGGTTGAATAAATGAGAAGGCATTCCAAACTCATATTGTGTAACACCTATTGGTGTGGTAACATTTGACTCGCTTGAATTGGACTCCATGAGTTTCTTTTTATGGGGCCTTGTAATAGGTATACAAATTTGAGGCCCTTAGGAGATGATGTAAAATAGAAGTTGGATGGTGTGACATGAATGTTCTTTCTAATTGGGCTCTATGACAGATAGCTTTGGTAGTTTTGGACAAAAAATTGTGATGATTTTGGATAAGTTTGTTGATGTTGTTGATTGATGTGAGATAAAACCTCAATAATTCAAAGTAAATCTAGATCTTCATTTGGATAATTTTTCTTTTTTAATTGTACTAGACTAATGAGTCCAAGAAAAAATTTGATGGTGAGTTTATTAATTTAGAAGTAGTCAAGACTCCCAAGTGAATTTTCCCAAAAATGTTGATGATAACTCAACTATCTACTTGAAATAGGTAACTTTCCAAGAAAAAAGCTAAATTAGTTATAAAAGATGGAAGATCTAAATGATATTATGACTATTTTGGTCATTGGTTGTTGGATTCTTGATTTTGATGATGATGATGATGTTTGTCCAAAGCTAGGGTAGTAACTCTAAAAGTCCAAAAATAATTATATTAAATGGATGTAAATTTTGGTTTGTTGTTGGATAATGGAAGTTGACTATAGGTCAAATGTGCTACAGGTCTCAAATATTAGGTTTGATTGATCAAAAATTCTAGAAACTAATTTTTTGGAGATTTTGGAAAATGTTAACATGGTAAAAAGAATCATTGTAAGTTTTAGATGTGCAACTATGGGTATCATATGTGTCACATAAGGATTCAAAAGCTCAAAATTGACATTGTAGATATCAAATATGTCATTCTATCATAAAATGGTTTCAAGTTATCAAAATAGGTTTAACATGTCTCACATCAAATGTGATAAAGTACTATTAAATGTGCAAATTTACAGTTCATATGCACAAATTTATTCTCAAATGTGACTTAGAATAATCAAATACACCACAAAATAGTCAAGTGTACCAAAATATGATTAGAAGCATAACACGATAGTTAAAAGCACCATTGTAGCTATCAAATGCACCATAGTAGCAATCAAATGTGCAATTCTATGTGAGATATGCACAAACACAATGTTAGGGTTACAAGAGTTCCATAATAAGTCTCAAATACATAATTTAATTCTCAAAAGAATAGTTTTAGACTTAGAAGTGCAATTTTGTGTAACTATTGGTAAAATTTACAAGTTTTTGACTAATTTTTGATAAGTTTTTGGATTGATTTTCGACAATTTTTTGGAAAGAGATAAAAATAGCATACAAGATAGCAACTAACTCTAATTTTCTAGTTTTTGAATGGTATTTTATTGGTATTCACAAGAAAAATTGTCAAGAAATATATCTTAAATATTCATTAAGGGTGTGTCGTAAATATTCATTAAGGGTGTGTCACTCTAATGTGGGCCCAAGAAATATATATCATAGGGTTGTGTATGCACATTCCGCTCTCAAGAGGGAATAGATAGGGTTCTAGTGGCACAAGGGCTCACCTTTCCCCTTCCCTTGAAGGCTTTGACACCTCCAAATAAATCCTATCTCTCCTTTGGATGGTGCATGTTGAGTAACTTCAGGCATGATATTATACCTTGCACCATAGCTATATTAATGGTTGAAGGTCTTACATCTCTAAAAACAAGGTTCATAGTGGTTCTGAGAATAGTGAGCCCATCTGATAGTGTCTAATACTAGGAATGTCTCCCCTCTTCTCCTCATCAAACAAGTCTCAGCAAACTAAGGGTATTGCAACTTGGATTGAATGATGCTAGCCACACTTTGAGGTACAACTTGCACTATCCCCCTTATATACCCCACCAATAAACATAGTTGAGGTCACCCCTAGGGTGAAGAAATCCCCAAGTATGCCCCTTATTAAAATTAAAAATAAGATACCAGCATTTTTTATTCCCAAGCTCACACAAAGCGCAAGGGAAGATCATACTTTACTAATACTCCTTGGGTGTACTTGACAAAACATGAACAATGAGTGTTTTCTATCTCCAAGTTGACACTAGGTGCAAGGAGAGAGCATACACACTAGAATTTCACCAAAGACGACATACAAGATTTATTAATTAAATCCCAAGTGAAGAGTGCAACTACTTAAAAATTAAATCTATTAAAATTTCCTACACCAAATTTGTCAATTTTTTATTTTACCAAGTCTTCTCCCCATGATTGTCAAGCTTCCCAAATTGATTAGTTCCAAAAGACTCAATCAAATATTTAGGTTAGAAAACTCAAAATCACTAAATCAAAAGTGTCACTGTGTATATCAAATGCACCAAAACATAATCAAAAGCACACGTTTACCTATCAGATGTATCACTTTACGTAACAAATACATCATTTTGCATATTAAAAGCACCAAAGTAAGATCAAAAACATAACTTATTTATCAAAAGTGTCACTCTACGAACCTGAACCTACAAATAGGGAAAAACACATAATCAAATGTGCCTCTATAATTATCAAAAGCATCAAAGTATCACCAAAATCACCACTTTGTCATCAAATGTGTTGTTCTATTATTAGAAGCGTCATTTTGGGATCAGTTGTATTGTTAGAGCATTCATAACCTAAAAAATAAAGGAAACTCAATGCAATGTTAAAATCAGGGACATGGGTCCCACCAAGCGTGTCAAAATGTGAATAGGGGAAATTGAATCAATGAATTCAATAGATGGAAATGATTACAATATTAAAACCCAATTCAAATGATCAAAAGATTTAATCTCAATGAAATGTGTACACAATCAAACATGAAAGAATAATGTAAACTAACTAGTTTACCTCCACCAAAATGTTTAGCCTTACTCCATTGTAAGATGTAAATTATGCAATTTGATAGTATGTGGATTTCTCAAATACTTTAGTATAACCTTGTTAGAAAAAGTAACGTAAAAACGAGTATAGTTTAGATGCAAAATTTATGGAGAGATTGAATGGCTAAATGGTGGGTGTTTATAGCTTTTAGAGATATAATATCAATGATGTAGGATGTGAGACGAGATCAATGGATGAGAATTGTTGAGATATCATGATGAACATGCACGTGACATGTGTCAGGATGAGGGGTTGTGATGAGGAGTTAAGCGACTACATGGATCAGAGGATTGAATGCATGAGAGGATGAAGTGGGAGTGAGTGAGAGTGAACTAAGGTTGTTTTTCAGTCCTCACTAAATTTAGAGATGGTCACTAAATTTAGAGTAGGAGGAATAAAGATAGAATGATATATTTAGGAAATAAATAAAAGAATGATTGTATTTATTTTTAGAGGAATGTGCAAAGTCAACAATTCATTTTGTTTTGGAGGAATAATTAGCTAATTAAATAATTAAAAATTATTTATGGGAATGGAAGAATAATTCAAGATTTAGTTAAATAATTAAAAATTATTTAATTATGTGGATAGAGGAATGATGCGTTATTTAATTAAGTAATTAAAAATAATTTAATTAATGTGAATATTAAGGAAATATAAAGAAATAATTATAAAAAATAAAAAATATTTAATTAAAGTGGATGAGAAAAAAATTTAAAAAAAATAAAAAAAATAATTAAAGTGGTTGGAGGGGAATGATTAATTAATTAAATAATTAAAAAAATAATAAAAGTTGATGAGTGAAAGGATATAGATTATAAAAATCTCATTAAAAAACTCCAACAAGATTCAAGTGTGTCAAAAATATTTGCATGGAAAGGAAATATTTATGGTACAAGGATGGGTTGTACCTTTGTACAAACTCAACCTTTAAGTTTGATGTGTTGACATAATTACATGATTATCCAATGCTTAGTTGGGAACATGGAATTCTTGAAGACTTATCATAGAATCAAGAAAGATTTCTTTTGGGGTGGGCTCAAAGAGGATGTTCAAAAATTGTAACAAAATGTATAGTATGCCAACAACATAAAGGGAAGATAATCAAGACTTCAAGTCTCATGTAACCCCTCTATATTCCAAGTCAAAGGTGGGAGGAGGTATCCATGAATTTTATAACAATTTTTCCCGAATCTAAAGGAAAAAATTGTCATCATGATCGTTGTGGATCGTCTCACCTTATACACATTTATGTCCTTTATCACACCCATTTGTAGCAAGAATTCTACAAAAAACCTTCATGAATACTATTCAAAAACTATGTGGGACTCCAAAAACAGCAATAAGTGATCATGATCCTATATTTATAAGTAATTTTTGGACTAAATGACTTTCATGTTTGGGCATTTAGCTTACTCATAGTTTGTTATATTATCCCCAATTAAATGGATAAACTAAGGTGGTCAACAAGTGCTTCGAGGATTATATTTAATATTTTGCTTCAAATAAACTTGAGAGAGATGGGTACAATGGCTACCACTAGTAGAATGGTGGTATAGCACCTCTCTCCAAACTTCCTCAAAATATCTCCATTTTTGGCATTATATGGGTACTAGCCACTATCAATCACCTCTCCATTGCAGGCACACCCAAAGGTTCAAATATTTAAAGAATATGTTCAACATCAACAAGAGGTACTTGCTAATCTCAGGGAGAACTTGGCAGTGGCACAAAACATAATGAAGAAACACGTTGATTAGCACCATAGTGAAAAGAAATTTTGAAGTGCACCAGGAGATTGGGTCTTTGTGTGATTGCAACCATATAAGAAAATTTCACTAAAATGGGTTAGAATGATAATAATCTTGCACCCAACGATTATGGTCCTTATAAGGTGTTACAAAGGATTGGTAATGTAGCATACAAATTGGAGTTACATGTGTCAATAAAAATACATCTAGTCTTCCATGTTTCATGCTTGAACAAGGTTATTAAACAAAGATTTGTAGAAAATTGAGTTGCCAGAGCTTGCTAAGGAGGATAAAATAATTATAGAACCTCAAGCATTCCTGGATGAAGAAAATCATAGAATATTTGATCAAGTGGAAGGATTCTCTAGGCAAAGATGCTAACAAGGAAATGAGGATTTTATGCCAAGCATTCATAGTTGATCAGCATTGAGGATGACACTTCTTGGAAGAGGGGGGCATGTTATGCCATTAATCCATTAATTGTATTGGGACATATGTAGTTGACTTATGACTAGCCTAACTCTTAATTAAGTTAATATGATCCTTTATATAGTCTTATATAGATACTTAAGTCATCCTAGGTGGCATCCAAGGCATAACTAGGGTATATATGAGCTAGTGGTTAGTTCATTATCATCATATTGCAAAATATATTCTTGGATACTTTTATAAGTTTTCCCCCTTGAAGTGACTTATTATTCTTAAGTATTTTTAGCATAGTTTCTATTATATTATGCTCTTGTGCAATTTATTCCATTATATGATCAATAATTTGCTCATACTCAAAATATTATTCAAGATTAGTAATCGAATGAATCGACTCTTCGAGATTCAAACTACTAGAATAATTAAGAAATTTGACTCTAGTTTTCTTACCAATTTTGCAAATACCCTTCAACTTCTTTCATCTCTATTTCTACATCCATCTAACTTTCATCATCACTTTCATCAACTCTAGGGTTAAAATGTCTTTTCTTCCATTTTCTACTACATCCAATTAGATTTAGACATTCCTCGTCATTTTAAACACTTCCTCGGTTATTTTACAATATTATATGTTATCAAAGCATGTTGGTGATTCAAGGCTTGCCCATCTCCATTGATGATGGAGAGTTTAATGTGGCATCATTCATAAGATCCTCTAGTGAATACTAGTGCAACTCCTAAAACACACTAACATGTCCAAAGAATATAATATAATTAGTTTTAACTTACATATTATTTAAGTTGAACAATAAAGATGAGGCCTACAAAAGTTTGAAAGAATAGTTACTTATGAACATCTAAAGATCTCTTTAACTCTCAATACATTTTGAATAGAATCTAACTCTACCATTTCATTTAAAACAACCCAAAACCCTGTGAGATTACCTGATCATTCATCAATTTCAATAACTTTGCCCAAAGGTCCCTCAAAAAAGTTATCCTCCTTGTCATATGGGACATTCCATTAGCATTTGTGAGATTTGCTTGTGCACTACGGAGCCATGATAAGATAAAAATCGCATTGATTAATTTTCTATGGAATTATTAAGGTTCTATAGATTTTGTTTTATTTGTTCAATTACCCGAAAGGATATGGGGTACCCATGAATACTATTCATTTAGGGTATTAACTAGAGGGGGTCCAGCACTTTTAAGGCACGATCCCCCATCAATGACCTTCATAGTCAACCTAGCAACATATAACCAATTCGGCCACAACAAAATCTTTTAGGGAATATTCCCCTTAATTAGAGGCTTAACTACGTAACCTCCCTCAAAGAGATTTGATCCCCTTTACTAGTAGTTTTATTCAGCAGTTTCATGCGTACGGATGTGATTTTAGCAATCAAAGAGTAATTTTAGAATCTACACAAGATTCTTTAGAATATTCTAACTTTTGGGTAAGTGTGGGATCTTATGGATCAAATCTTCTTAAAAAAAATTCAACATTCAATGGGTGTTGTTGAAATGTTTTAGGAATATTTTAAAGGAGGTGGTCCCATGAATTTTGTAATGCAGTTTAAGTTTCAAAATTTATGGAAAGTGGTGTTCTCGTGAATATTATTATTTTGCATATTCAATTCAACATAAAAATAAATAAAAAATGAAAAATAAAATATTTGGTGAGAGTTTAAAACTCAAATGATTGACAAGTGGCAAAAAAGGCCTAAGTTAATGGGATAATCTGTAACCCCGCCCCAAATGCACCCCATCAAATATTCTAACTAAAACATAGGGGTTGTTATTATTGAGAAAAAGATTATAATTAATCCTATAGCATGTTTTTTTTTTTGCTTCATGGGACCCCTTGCTCTTTCAAAATAGATCATGAAATGCCCCTCATGAGACCCCAGCGTAAATGATTTAACATGAGCATTTTTCTAATGTATACAATTTCTCAATTAATTTGGGTGGTTTTATGGCCTACTAACATTAACACTGCATCAACAAGTTGTCCTCCAACCTTGACCCCCTCTTATTGGCAATTTTGTTTTGGCACACAAACTTTGTGAGTTCTATTCATAAGCATCCAATCTCCACTTTTTGAGTGATTTTATGGCTCTAATATTAAGATTGTGGAATGGTATTCAATGATTCTTTTCTAATATCAAATAAGATTTATCAATGGAGATAAACAAACCTAAGTTATTGATGATAATAGGGATCATAAGAATAAAAGCACAAAGGCAATCAAAATGTAATATAATAGCTATTTCAAAATAGAGCATGCAATACAATCAGATGCTCAAGAGTGAGCTATATGTGGGTATGTATAAGACATGCAACCAAGAGATGTGAACGTACAACTAATGTGGGATAAAGTATAGTGCACAAAATTCATGGCATTAGAAAAAGTGAAAAATGAAATTGACTCCATGGAACTATTACTCTTGGTTTAGAGGGATCAAGAATCATTATCTACAAATGGATCTCCTACTCACTCTATATGGCATCATTCATAAGAGGTTTTAAGAGAATTTAAATGGCATCGCAACAATAACCTAGTCTGTAGACTATTGTACTATTCCTAGACGTTTGAGACATCACATCAAGTATACTATATGCTCTTATATTACTTAGACCATCATCTAGCAATTGTTTGGAGACCCCAATCATCCTCATATAATCATGATGGTTTATAGGGTTTTTAAGCACACAATTGTCATGAGTACGTCATTAATGCTATGGAAATGATCCTATCTTGTCTATCAAACACTATTGACTCTCTTTAGCATGACCACACAAGCCTACAAGAATTACTTCACATGGATGACTATGTATAGAACATCTCTCATCTATTTGTAGAGTCTCATCTAAAGGATCTTGAGGACACCATTGAGGACAGTTGTCTTCTCTTTAATAACAACTCTCATAGAGTTACATCTTCTTCTTTGAATATCATGAGGTTGTATTCAATTACTCATGTTCTTTCTCCTCTAAATGCTTCTATTGGTATATTTTGTAGTTCATGTGCTCAAATTTGATTCAATCACCTCTTATGTTATCACTTTTTGTAGGAGTACCAAGTTCTACTTAGTTCAAATCTCACACTTGGATTGAAATCATATCTGTAGACACTAAAAAATGTCCTAAGTCTGTGGGCAATATTTTTCCTTGATCGCCATCCTCTAATAATTAAATAACTTTAATTATTTAAATATGTTTGATCATATTCCTCTATTAATTGAATAATTTTTAATTATTTAATTAATTCACTTCTTAATCTTTTTTCTATCTTGATCAATTAAAATAAATTAATTGTGTCACTAACACCCCTTTCTTCAATAATTAAATAAATCATTATTTATTTATTTATTTATTTATTTATTTATTTATTTATTTATTTATTTATCTTTCATCATTTGTCTATAGTCAGATAATAATTATTATTTGACCTTTTCATTCTTCTATAATTAAATAATTGTCAAAATTATTTAATTATGTGTCATTCTTCTCTTTTGAATAAATAATTCAAATCAATCATCCATGTCTAATTTCCATCTTCCCATTTAAATAAATTGATTAATTTAATTAAATACCCCTTTTTCATTTTCTCCAAATAAATAATTTGATAAATTATTTATTTGTCACTTGTCCCTTCCTTCCATTTTTGAATAAATTATTTAAAATAAATTATTTATGCACCTCTCTTGGTCAAAGATACCCTATCATTAACCCTTGTCATAGCCTTCATTGTTGTCATAGCCGTCAGGCGTCATACCTATCATGATTCCTCCAAGAATAGCATATTCTTGGTGCATCAATTCTAGACCATTGATCTTGGAATCCTTCTAGAGAATTAATCTCAACCATCCATTTTGTAACCTCCCTCTCATGCATCCTCCACCATTGATCTTGGAATCCTTCTAGAGGATTAATCTCAATCGTCCATTCGAAAGGTTGTCTATAAAAGCAACCTTCCTCCTCCATTTTCACCTTAACAGCTAATCTTCTCCAACTTTCTTGCTTACTATTTGCGGATTTTGCACAAGTATTCCAACAAATATGAGGGAAAAGTTGCATAAGAAGGAGAGCAAGGGAAGTGAATCAACCAATATGGGGAGTAATTTATTTTGTGTTTTGCATTTCTAGCTCTCTCCATTATTTTCTATTCTCTTGTTGATGAGGTCTTATTAGTCTAGAAGTGTTAGTTTTCACTATTCTAGGCTAGAAACTAAGAAACCCCATCTCACATTGGTGAACCCGATGCGAATCTTACAATTTTGTAGAGAAATCCATTTATTTTCTTTTTTTTGTTGTTTTGCAGGTTACAGCCAAGAATTTGCACAAAATCCTATCATCTTATTTTGAGCACAGAAAAATGGGCGCATGAAATCTTAAAAACTATTATGTGGGTTTTGTAGGCCTTACTTTTAGCTTTCTGGAACTTCAAACGGTTTAAAATTTTGATATGTTTTGAGAAAGTTATGGTTGTTTTAGTGCTCACAACTTTTTAAGATTTAGTTGTTAAGACCCAAATTTTCTTTTGTTTATAACACTTTTGTTGTGCAGGATTTTGGCAAAACTTTTCTGGGTTTTGAAGGTCTATGTATTAGCTTTCCATAGATTTTTACATTTTAAAATTTTGTTTAGTTTTGAAAAAATTATCACTAGTTTAGTTTGCTATTTTCATTCAATTTTTTTTTTGGTTTACTAATTTTTTGTTTGCAATGTGGCTTTAGGTTGGGACTCCCAAAATTGCTTCTTGGAGCAACAAAAAAAATTGAGTCCTTTAGTTTTTTAGTTTTACTTGAGTTTTAGTTTAGTTAAAATCTTTGCTTTCATTTTTAGTTTAGTTGTTAGATTCTAATTTTGGTTTTGTGCTAACCTCCTTTTTGGTGCTAACTTGGAGTTTGTGCAGCTTTTTCGTTGGCCCAAGATCTTCCTTTTGAGACTACTAACAAGTGGTTTTGCAAGTTCGAATGTCCAAGAATTATATTTTGAAACCACTTTTCTCGTTTTAGATTAGAAAACATTTCGTTTGGTGCTTAAAATGAACGATTGTCTTTCTCACATAGATTTAATTAGAGGGTAAAGAACACCATGTCTTAGTGTTTGAGGGTGGTAGGTATTATGCTCTCACCTTGTGCAAACTTAGTGATCAGAAAGCCAGACCCATCCGATTTTGTGTTTACCCATTAGAGGGTCTGCCTTAGTGGGAAAAAGTACTCACCCTAAGGGAACGACCCAAGCAGTAATTGGCTAAAGTCAAGTCCTTCTGAACCGCTATATAAATTTGTGGCTACGAGGAAAGTTCACAGTCAACAGGACAGTACATGATAGTTCTCCTCCAGTATCTTTATGATATGAGAAACCCTTGATATCATCGTATCCCCTTAACCGGATGCCCTTACTAGATACCTCTTGTTTGTAGTGGCCAAAATCCCTCTATTTGCTAGTGCAGGAGGTCAGACCTCTGAAGTCATCCCACATTCTCACGGTTCACTATAGAGATAGAAAACTCCAGGAGGTCATGACCCAGAAGTTCAAAACTTGGTATGCCCATAGAAGTGAGTGTCGTGGAGGGGAGCTAGTGCTACCAAGTTCCTAGGCTATCCGCTTTGAATAAGTGTGGCTGCAGAAATCCAAGTGGGAATTCAGTGAATATTGTCCTTCTCAACCTTAGGATTGTGCTTGTCTTCTTTAAAAATCAAACATTTTCACATCAAACTAGTCCTAAAAATAAAACAAATTGCTTGATACTGTCTGTTGTGTTTTCCAGTCATATCTCATCAAAAACAGTCAAAAATTCAAATCAAAACCATTTCAAAAACATCAAAACTATCAAAACGACATTTTGGAAAACAACAACTGCCAGATACAGAACCACAACTGCCTAATTACCACAATTTCACAAAATCCTTGTCCTAAACTGTGTTGGAATCAAGGAACACTGAGAGGGGGGGTGAATCAGTGTTCTGCAAAATTTAACTTTATTAACCTGAACTTTAAACCACTTATAGCATTGAACCAAAAGAAAGATGCAAGAACACAAAGCAATCAACCACAACACCATAACTCAAGGATTTTTACTTGGAAACCTTGTTAAGGGAAAAACCACGGTGGAGGTCAATCTACAATATGAGTATACTCAAAATAAGTGTTTACAAATGGAGAATGCACATGCATTCAAGCACATTACCTAGAGCTCACTGCTCAAATACAGAAAGGCTTACTACCCAAAAGAAGAATCACAGATAGACAACTGGAGTGGATGAACTATGAGATAGCATCTGCTAATGCCTGAGTATAGTTATGGTTAAGCACATTAATCGCATTCTTCACACTTTGTCCAATTTTTCTCTTGAAACTTTGTCTGCTTAAATTTGAATCACCAATCCCTATTCTGCGCAAGTGAAACTGCGCACAATCGATCAATAATTCTTCTGAATTTTGCATCACATCGCAACACACCCCAAAATGATAGAAATAATCAATTATATATATCTGTGACTAGAAATTATATCAAATACATGTCAGCCTTAACAAAATATAAAACATGTACAAACTGTCGGCTCAATCCATAAACAATTATCGATGCGAACTAATCAAAGTCGGCCACAACAAAGAGAAGACCCAAAACAACATCCTTGAACACGAAACAGCTCCAAAAATTATTCCTCGAAGATCCACAAAACGCTACAGTCACCCTGTCAGCCTTTCTGCACTGTTAGACTGAAAATCATCAAACCGGATCTTCTAACTTGCACACCAATCAATATGAGGCTCTAAGATTTAAGGATAACAGGAAATTGCATAGGAATCGATGTACACAATTTTGTCGGATGCCCTGTTTTAGCTTTGACAGTTAACCCATTTCTTCAATCTGACTTCCGATACGAGCAAATACTGAAGTGCGGATAGGATTACTGACTAGGGTTGCCATCAATGACAACACCTAATGACTTATGCAGTGTCTTTTGCCAACAAACTGAACCAATTCATCATAATAGTGATCTTGACTTCCAAACCAGAGACTTGTAAGATTTACCAATTCATTTTAGGCATCCCATTAGAAATACATTGCATTATAGGTTGCATTCCTCAATCCTTTGCATCACAAAAATTAGACCTTGAATTTTAGGCTGCATTTAAACCTTCATATTTTGAACATAGGGAGACCTTTGAGCTTTTGAAAATTCTTGGTTACTTATTCTACTTGTCATTTGTCTTGTCATTGTCACTTTGTCAAGTTGATTCTTGGTCTTGTCTCTTGGTCTTGGTTGTCCTTTTATGGTCAATGACATTTGGAATTTGTTGCCTTGGATTTACATTAGCTTGAGTGCCACCCTTTGTTTAAAATTTTAGGGTTCCTTTGCATTAGATCACCCTCATTTATACTACCCTTCCTTAGATTGAATTTTACCCATTATTCCAAAAATACAAAAAATAGCTCACTTTACCTTAGTATCATATCAATCCTTCATTATCCTTGCATTTTCATACCCCAAAAATACAAAAACATAGATTAATCTCATTATCATCATAATCTTGCATTAGTATCCTTTAGTCACCTTATCACTCACTTTGACCATCAATCAATCTTGTAGTGACCTTTAGCATCCATTATCCCCCATTTTTAGGTCTTACTATCTTTGCATTATCATCCTTGCATTTGCATCTTGGCATTTTCATATCCAAAAATCCAAAAAAAAAAAAAATCCAAAAACATAGCATAGTCTTATTGCCATTTTGCATTATCCCCAAAATTTTCACATGGTTGAAACAAGGTCAAAAGTCAAACAAAAGGACATGGATTTCCTAAGCGACCCCTTTCCTGATAATGTCACAGATTCAAATCAATCTACACCCCGCAACAATACACCACAAAGAGAACAAAGTGGCCCTTGGGAAGACCTAAACTTTGAAGTAGTCAACAAACAGTTGACCCCTCAAGAGATTGAAAGGGCTTATCAAGATCCAAGATTTTTAAGCATAGTTGACCAACTTGTTAGTGCCAATCCAAACAAATTTTTCTATGCATTAGCCAAGAAGGGTGCCAAGTTACCTCAAGGTTATGACGTATCAACCATCATAGAACAAGTAACTGAAAATCCATTTGGCATGCCTTCATCATAACAAATGGTAAACATACCCCTTGGTACAACTACACACATGACCACTACCACCACAACACACATTCCAAACATCCCAACTCATTCCACTACACAAGGTCCAACTTTCACATTTGGTAGTTCCTCAAACACCATGGGTAAGACTTTCACAAATCCTCTCTTTCAAAACACAAATCAAGGGTCCACATCACAAGGTCCCACACCTTTGATTCAAAGTCACACACCCTTGAACCAAAATGCAAACCAAAGTTCCATACCCACATCCCAAAACACAAACCAAGGTCCCTCATTCCAATTCCAAAGTGCACCTTCATCAAATCAACCTCCACCAAACAACCCTAGAAAGGTGTGCATTATCTCACAAAAGACCCCAAGTCAAAACCACAACCAAGGGTCTACTACAAACCAAGGGTCTATTCCACTACTTCAAAATACAAACCAAGGACCCCTTCCATCATTCCAAAACTCCACTCAAGGGCCAACACCATCACTTCAAAATGTCAATCAAGGGAACATTCCTTCATGTCAAAATGTCAACCAAGGGAACATTCCCTCACATCAAAACATCAATCAAGGGCCCACGCCTTCATATCAAAATGTAAATCAAGGTCCTACACCCTCATTTGCAAACCAAGGATTCAATTTTCAAAATCAAAACATGAATCAAGGGTCTATACCTCAACTCCAAAATGTTATACCAAATACGAACATGATCTTTGGAATCAACCTAAACTCCAATCTCATTCCAAATCAAAACAACTCACATCCATATAACAATCAAGGTCTCATATCACAAAACATCAATCAAAATCCAAACCCAACACATGACCTCAATGGCAACATTATTGCATCACATCAAAACAATGTGACATCATCCCTTGTAGACTATTTGATCCAACACATGCAAACCCTTGAACAATGAATGGCCAACATGCAATCAGGAACCAACAAGAAGACATATTTTGTGGATTTGTGCCCTTTCCCATTTGATTGAAACTTATACATGCCACTCTTTCCCCTGCATTTTAGAACACCACCATTGCCTAAATATAAGGGGATAGGGGATCCGATAGAACAAATTCGTGAATTCAACACAGCATGCATGAAATTTGCATATGACCCCACCTACTTGATGAGGTTATTCCCGTGAAGTCTTATAGGGGCAGCCTTAGATTGGTTCTCACATCTTCCACAAGGCATCTGAACATGGGGTGAACTCGCCAAAAAATTCATCAATCATTTTGCCTTTAACATTAAAAACGATGTCACCCTTGCAACATTGAGCACAATTAAACAAGAAGAAGGGGAATCAATTACCTCGTTCTACCAGAGATGGCGAGGCTTGGTTAGCAAATTCCCTTGTCATATTCCTGAAAAACAACTTGTCACCATGTTTGTAGAAAACCTTAACGGAGAATTTATGAGTTGAATTCAAATCCAATGTTGCACAACCTTTGAAGAGATTCTTGAGAAGGGTGTCCTTATTGAGAAAGGCCTTATCACTAGAGGATTGGTCAAGATAAACAAAGACAATCAGAAACCCAACAATGACAAAGGAAAATACTGGTCCTGAAACAAAAATGTCCCAAATGGCAGAGTTGTTGATGCCAAACTGATAACCAAAGGACCAATCATTCAACTTAAAGGCCCTTCTTCATCAAACACATCCAGTACACCAAGTACCTAAGCACAAGGTCAAAACCAAAGACTGAATGGTATCCAAATCAACCAACAAAGAAGAGGTCCTCCTCGTGCCAAGAGAACATACACCCCCTTGGGTGAACCTATCGAATCAGTCCTCAAACAACTTTTTCAATCTAATGTCATTACACTGCCAAAAACCAAGAATTATGAACCTTCCTTGATCAAACCAAATTGGTGGAAAGATGACAAATACTATGAATACCATCGCACAAAAGGACACAAAACATCTAGATGTTGGACACTCAAGAACATCATTCAAGACCTTATTAAGGATCATACCATTTCAATTGATAATTCACAAGGAAAAACCAATGTTGATCATATAATATTCAAGACCCCTTTGCAAGACCATGATAAAGGAAAAGCCTCTAGTTCAGGGAATAATAACAACAAATCCAACTATGCAGTTGTCAAGCATGATTACAGCACCATCATTCTTAATGTGACACCCTTTGATGATCACATTGCCACTATCAACATAAACAATCCAAAGTCAGATTGTGTTGTCGCCACCCGTAGAAGCAAGATAACTATTCTCGGTCCATCCACAAGTCCTCATCCAAAGGGACAATATAACCTCTTAGAGCAGCTAGGGAAAACTCCAGCACAAATTTCTATCTTGGAACTCCTTCGCATTTCACCACAGCACAGAGTGATCCTTGACAAGGCCCTACAAGAAGCCTTTGTTCCCACAAATCTAGATGTCAATGAATTTTAGGCCATGGTTAGATACCTTGCTATGCCACACCACGTCACCTTCTTTGAACAAGACTTTTCAACACCAAAATCTGACCATAATAGTCCTCTACATCTAGAAGTATGCATTAACACACACAAGATAAGACAAGTCTTAGTAGACGGTGGAGCAGGCCTGAATATTTGCTCACTAAAATTAGTGAAGGCATTGGGATACTCTGAGAATTGCATTGACCACACCAATAAAATCATAATCAAAGCCTATGATGATGCCAAGTGATCTTTCGAAGGCATAATTTCACTCCCAGTGAGGGTTGGCCCATCCATACAAGACGTAATATTTCACGTCTTGGATCTAGATTTACATTACAATCTCCTCCTTGGCTGCTAAAGGATTCATGCCATGAGGGCTATTCCATCCACCTGCCATCAATGCCTCAAGTTCCCACATAACGGCACTGAAATCACTATTCCAGGTGACCCTAATCCTTTTCAATATTGTTCCAACCTCAAAGGAATTGTTGAATGTCAAGTGCCCATTAATCGAGAGGCCTCATCTTCCACTCCATCCACCACTCCATCCCACTACATTGATCCATCCACTCTTTTCAAATCATCCACTTCATTCATCGCACCATCAAATCCTAAGGTCCAAGGCTATGATATGGGATGTGGAGAATACCGTATGGATAATTTACCAGTAAAAGACAATGTTTATGTCAAGATAGCTACAGAAGGAATGCAAAAAGATGGCCTTGCTTGGAGTGAAACCTTTTGGGATATTGATGATATATCTACCTTTTCCCTATCTGCTTCCTGTTGATGGCGATTTTGGCACCACAACAATGCAAACAAAATATTGCTATTTTGCTTCTCCTGAAAGAGAAAGGCAACACATGGATGCCTTAGCTCCCAAGGTCTTTGTAGTTGGGTCTCAACTGTGCTAATGTTACTCAATGGTCAATGCAACAGTAATATTCAAGGGGCCTACTGGTGTCGAGCTTCTAGATTGTTCTAAGATCAAGCATGAAATGAAACCTACTTTAACTGGGGTTTTAAAGAAACAACAAAAGATAGATTAGGGTTTTGAAATAGAAAAGAACAATAGTTCATCCAACCTTAACCAGACTTGTTAACTTCAAGGAATTTGTAAACCAAAACTGCAGAACAAAGTAAACTTGTGATTGACTCATAGCCTCCTTCATTCACAGTGCCAATTCGCATAACAGATTTTTAATTACCATTTAAATAAAACACAAAATAAGATTTCATTCCTTGAAGACTTCACAAATCAAATGATCAATTTAAGACAAATATCATTCAGGAACACAACATGAAGTAGATTAAACTCTGATTGCTTCTATTGTTATTAAAACAGATAAACAATATTTACAAAGCTGGCACAATCACCAGTGTACAGAGAATCTGAGGCTCCAGATTGTTTCCAACTACACTAAGAGAACTCAGAAAATACATTACAGTCTATACTAAAATCTTACTTCTAACCAAGGAGACAAAGAAGCTCTCATTATTGAGAATCAAGATGCAATTCTATCTCCTTCTGCTAACTGACCAACTCCTAACAGTTCTAACTCTAAAATGGTTCTCAGTCTAAAAGTTATCTAAATCTAGAAGTTCTAATCCCTTACTGTCTAACCTTTACAAAGAGGCAAGAATTCCATTTATACAGAGTGTGTACCAAAAGAATGCGTTGTCCCTTGCGCTAGGGTTTACAAAATATTTGCATCTAGGAGAGTCGGCTCTCAGATCTTTTTGAGGAAAGTCAAAACTGCATTCAATGTGAATCCTTGTTGTCCATGCTTATGAAGGATTCCTACTCGCAGGAGAAGTCTTTTTAGATCTTTTGACAACTGCAGCATTAACTCTAGCATCTTCGTGTCCACCTTTGAAATCCCCAGCGGAGTCGCCTTGAATGCTCCAGAATATCTGCGTTAATATTGATCTGCCTCTGTCAATGGTCGCCACAGGTGACCCTCTGAGTCACAGCTTCTTCCTCTCCTCGGCTTCCTTTCTATTCTGGACTTATCAGAGTCGAGGAGACATTACCTCGAATTTCTCTTCTCTTACCGAGCCCATTCTTGTTATCGGCAAGACTCCTAAATGTTGGCCAGACCTCCTAGCGCATACCTTTCCTCTCCCCAAAAGGACATCCCGTCGGTGTGACCTCCTACAGATACCTCATGTCTTGGCGAAAGCCCTCACTAGTTCATCCTGTTGTCGCCGTGACATACCGGTTTTCTCGTCGAAGACCACCAATGGAGTCCCCAACTACTACGTCGATAGCCTTCATGCTTCGATGAGACATCCCCCGTTTGGCAAGAGCTTCCGGCGACTTCATACCTCTTGGCGAGTTCCACTTGTGTCGCTGAGACTCCTACATTCGCCGAGACTTCCTGGCGACACTATCTTGCTTTGCCGATACACAAACCCTCCCCGTCGGCGAGACTCCTGGCGACTCCCTTTGCTTAGTTGGTGAGACTTCGTGAACTCGCCGAAACATCTTGGTAGGGATAACACCCTATGTCGATATAGGAATCCTCTTGATAGCGGTCAGCGAGACATGGAGACTTTTCCAAGACCATATGCCGATGAAGATGACTCCTATCGAAGTGTCCGCTGGTGGTGGTAGCCAGTGAGACTTTAGGGATTCGCCAAGACATCTCGGTGAAGAGAGAACATTGCGCCGACAGTGTATGCCTTTTTCCGCCCGTCGGTGAGACCCGAAGATCTCGCCGAGACTTCTCTCCGAAGGAAACCCCTCATGCCGATAGGAAATCCATGTCGCCGGGACGATGACCCTTGTCTTGCCGACAAATCTTGCATATGATTCTTGATCGCTGTAACATCTCTGGGTCTTGCCGATAGGAAACATAAATGCAGATTTGAACCAAATGAACCATAAGTCAGTGAAACCGTGATAACCCTACGCCGATAAGATGCACAATGGGGAGTATTCTAATTCCTTGGGATTTTGAACAGTCAGAGCCGAACCACCAGTCGGTAAGAGTCTAGAAAAGTCTTGCCGACTTTTACCTTAGCTGATTTTCATGAACAACTGGATTGAGGGCAGCCCTTCAACTGAGCTCCCTTGACAAATATCATTCTGGCATGATTTAATCCTGCACTCAACAAAGAAAACCACAGTAAAGATCATACAGATAGAAGTTAAATAATCAAAATCGTCATTGAAATGAATCCCATGTTAGTAAGGTGTAGTTAAATTCTCAAACAAAATGATCATACCAACAAGTTCGGGTTTCAGGTCAACCCGCGGAATCCAAGCCAAGGAGGAAATCCGCGAAAAAGGTGACAACCCGAAGATAAACAAGGAACAACGGATTTCGGGAAAATCCAGAAGAGAAGGAGATCCGCGAAAATCCGGTCCACTCAAAATTTCGCAAAGACCAAAAATCTCCGAACAACAACGCTCAACCGAAGTTTGAGTGAGATCCGGGAAAATCCGAATGGGATGGAAAATCCCGAACTCAGGAGAAAACCTGAAGAACCCCTAAAAGCAAAGAAAACAACCAAAGGCAAAGAAAGGAAAAGAAAGGGGGACCCGTTTTGATCAAAATCAAAGTGGGGTGGTTATGCAAGGCATAACACTTCCACTCAATATTTTCATGATAGACCCATGATTGACCAAGATATCTATGATAACCCATCCTTTCATCATGACTCCGTTGAGGATATCCAATCATCACTCTTCCATCCCACTTATCCTAGGCTAGGATATGCATTTTCTATTGTCATCGCTACTAAGCTATCTTGCCAAGTCGTTAAGGACATGCAAGCCTCCTTTAACGCTAACAGTACCAAAAAGGATAGTCCCGAAGACTCCATTGATGGCATTGCCACTCCTTGTCATACGCTAAACATTCTTATCACTCCATCCATTTTACCCATCTCACTCACATCCATCTGCATTATAGACATGGATCAACAAGTCATATCTCAAGAAAAGAATAAGGATAAAGCTCAAGAATTAAAGGTGAAAGTGCCTTTTACAAATGGAGATCTGGTATCAAAAGAAAGAATACAAAGAAAGAACAGTCAAGAAAAGTCCTTTAGCCAAATTCAAAAGCTATTGGATGAGTCAAAGATACAAATAAAAGTCAAGACTGAAAGAAAGCAAAATTATGCCTCTTCATCAAAAATAACTAGGGGCATCTATCAAAAGAATGAAAGTAAGAAAGAACTGATCTCCAACTATGCCTCTCCGTCAAAAATAACTGGGGGCATCCATCAAAGAAAAATCTCAAAAGAAGAGCTTGTTGATCCCATGTCTCCACCATCACTTTCACTCATTCCATACATCCCATTTCATCCACCTATACTCACACACCCATCATATCTTTCCACTTCCATTGGTAATGTTTTTCAATGTACCTTTGACAACAACCCCTTCACGTACTTTAGCTCATTGGTTGCCCAAACTACTTTTCGTCTAAAACTTGATGGCCCACTAGTGTGCACATTAGGGATCATATCATAGCTTCTTTCGTCTGTCACATCTATCGCCCTTCATAATTTCCACTTGCACTCCTCATCCAAATCAAGTCCTTTCATCCAGCACGGTCATCCCAACAAAATCAAGGCATCGTCGCAGCATCATATGGATCAGGCGCTTATCAGCTTTCTACTCCTGAAGGAGAACCATTGTCTGAACTTATCAACAGCATGCACCTTTGCAAGTATTACACTTGATTCTCAGAGTATCCCCTTAAAAAAGACAAAAAAAAATAGTAAAGAGAAATAATTCGTCCAAAAGTGAAAACCACTTCAGTGGCGCTTTGGATAAGTACCATGGTGAAAACTTGGCAAACAGGCACCATGTGTAGTCAGTCCCTACTCCTTCTATTGTCACTCCATCTGGTCTTACACCATTTCCACTCATCCATTTTCACATGTCATTCACCCATAATAAATTTTGTCATCCTTCCATGGCCTAGAAACCACCGACATTTGGGTATCGCGATCATCCTTTGCATTCACCACAATCCCTTTGCACATAATAAGTTGGTCTCGCACTTGACTGGGGGAAATTCCTTGACCTATGTCTTTATCGGAAATAATATCAACATCAGAAAACATCAAAATCCCCAAAAAATCAAAAAACATCAAAATCCCAAAAAACATCAAAAAACATCAAAATCCCAAAAAACATCAAAAAACATCAAAATCCAAAAAAATCATAAAACATAAAAATCCCAGAAACAGAGTATGATTCTGAGTCTGAGTCAGTTTGTGTTAGAGTGGTCGAAGTATGTTTCCTCTGCGCATTTGCTACGTAGGCAAGGCTCAGCTAAATGGGCCCCCGAGGCATTAGGTCAGTCCTTTTAGGTTGTCCAAATAAAATCATGACTTTGTCTTTTGTCAAATAAGGCAAAGTCAAGTCGTGTCGAACTACGAGGTCTCTGCGCATTGCTACGTAGGCAAGGCCATCTTTTGATGAGCCCCTGAGGCCCCCTAGGTCAAGTCCCTTAGGGTTTTTCAGGTCTGGTCAAGTCCTTGGTTTGAAAACAATCATCATTCAAACCAAATCATAAAACAACAAACAAACATAACCAACAAAATCTTTCATCAATCAATCAAACTGGTCATTCAATCAGAATGGGGCATTAGGTCATTTGTCTCATTCGGTCTTATATCAGGATGCATCCTTCCTAAGGTTAGAATTTTCCAATTTGGTCATTCACCTTAAGCAGGATATGTCTTTCCTGCAGTTAGGTGCCCTGTTAACACTTATCACTTGATCAACCTTATCAAATGTGTCCCTTGCCCCAAAACAGGATATGTCCTTCCTACAGCTGGGTATCGTCACATCGCTTGGTCATGTTCATCCATGTTTTTCAAACAAACGATCAATCTTTGTACAATCAATCATGTCAACATGGTCAATCAATTTTTCCTTAATCAAGATCCATCCTTCCTGAAACTAGGTACAATCAATCAAATCAATTTGTCAAATTTTGTCAACTTCTCAAACAATCTTTGTCAACCTATCAATAAAATCAATTTGTCAACCTCTGTCAACTTATCAATCAATTTTTTTCAACCTATCAATCAACTCGGTCATCTTGGTTAACCTAATCGATCAATCAAACAATCTCATCATTATCACTGGCAAACACTTGGAAAACATTTTATTGGTTTGGAATTGTCTTATCTTTTCGATTGATTTTGGGTCATGTTACTAGTCTCCTCGAGGATGTCCTATCAACGGATTTAGAGGGACGGTGATAAATCATGGCCTCTTTTCTTTGTTTGTTGTCTGTGGTTTGTCTTGGCAAAAAGACTAGGACAATTGGGTCCTTAGTATGAGTTGGGGCATTCCTTGTCTTTTTGACTACTTGTCTTTCCCAAATGGTCACCTTGCACAACTTGGTCTATGTCATACCATGGTGTTTGTAGTCCATTTGCGACATTTTGAGGCCCAATGATGATAAATATAAAAATGTAAGCATGAAAGTTGGTTCCCTTATCATTTCCTATCTAACTTTCCATCTTCTTCCTCTTTTCTCTTTCACGCTAACATCCATCCCCTTCCATGCTAACATTTCTTCTATCCTTCATCCTCTAGTCTTATCATCCATTTCGAGAACACATTTGTGTTCTTTGAACCCGCCTTTCCTCTTGAGGGGGCATACCACAACCCTCTTGGTCATCTTTCCTCACCTTGCTTTCACTGGGGCATATTTCAAAATTAAATTTCTTTGACACAACGCAATGAACTGCATTATGTCAAAGAGGGGAAAAATGTAGACACTGAAAAATGTCCTAAGTCTGCGGGCAACATTTTTCCTTGATAGTCATCCTCTAATAATTAAATAATTTTGCTTGATCGTATTCCTTTATTAATTAAATAATTTTTAATTATTTAATTAATTCACTTCCTAATCTCTTTTCTATCTTGATCAGTTAAAATAAATTAATTGTGTCACTAACACCCCCTTTCTTTAATAATTAAATAAATCATTATTTATTTATTTATTTATTTATTTATTTATTTATTTATTTATTTATTTATTTATCTTTCATCATTTGTCTATAGTCAAATAATAATAATTATTATTTGACCTTTCCATTCTTCTATAATTAAATAATTGTCAAAATTATTTAATTATGTGTCATTCCTCTCTTTTGAATAAATAATTCAAATCAATCATCCATGTCTAATTTCCATCTTCCCATTTAATTAAATTGATTAATTTAATTAAATACCCCTTTTTCATTTTCTCCAAATAAATAATTTGAATAAATTATTTATTTGCCACTTGTCCCTTCCCTCCATTTTTGAATAAATTATTTAAAATAAATTATTTATGCACCTCTCCTGGTCAAAGATGCCCTATCATTAATCCCTATCATAGCCTTCATTGTTGTCATAGTTGTCAGGTGTCATAACCGTCGGGCATCATACCTGTCATGATTCCTCCAAGAATAGCATATTCTTGGTGCATCAATTCTAGACCATTGATCTTGGAATCCTTCTAGAGAATTAATCTCAACCATCCATTTTGTAACCTCCCTCTCATGCATCCTCCACCATTGATCTTGGAATCCTTCTAGAGGATTAATCTCAACCGTCCATTAGAAAGGTTGTGTATAAAAGCAACCTTCCTCATCCATTTTCACCTTAACAGCTAATCTTCTCCAACTTTCTTGCTTACTATTTGCAGGTTTTGCACAAGTATTCCAACAAATCTGAGGGAAAAGTTGCATAAGAAGAAGGAGAGCAAGGGAAGTGAATCAACCAATATGGGGAGTAATTTATTTTGTGTTTTGCATCCTCTTGTTGATGAGGTCTTATTAGTCTAGAGGTGTTAGTTGTCACTATTCTAAGCTAGAAACTAAGAAACCCCATCTCACAATATCTACATAAAGCCCTTTCATGGTACCTAATTTCTTTTATCGGCATTTTTTAGAGTTCAATATTGGCTTGGAGAAGTTTGAGCAGTTTCCAAAGACATCATCATCATCTTTAGCACCTATTCTCAAGTCCCTCCCACCCGGGAATAGTTGTTGGCCCTAGCGAATAGTAGGGGCCTCCCCACCCTATAGGGTCTAGTTGAGATAGTTGAGGTGGGTGGGTGGTGAATCTGGGTGTTTTAAGTGATGGGGTGGGTGGGTGAATCTGAGTGTTTTAAGTGATGGCGTGGGTGGGAGGCTATAGTTAGGTTGGGTGGGAAGGGGTCGGTGGGAGGCAATAGTTGGGAGGTAGATTAGGTTAGTTGAGGTTTCTCCAATTATGCTATTGGCATGTTACGTATAAAATTTGGCCTAACTATAGTTGAGGTTTTACCGGCAAACCCTCGCCCCTTGCCAACTATCTCCTCCCACCCACCCCTATGACTCTCTTGAATGACAATTCAAGTGAGGACCCCCCCCCCAAAGATTCTTGTTGTTCCATAACCTTCATGTAAGTTCAGGAGATTAATAATAGTTAGACCTATGACTATAATATATTACCACCTTATAGCACCAACATAGCAAAAAATGAGCAACTTCCAAATATCTTTATCTTGTGTTTTATTCTTCAATATTCATTCTTGGAATGAGAAAATTGTTTTCCTTCTCCTTTATGTTTGTTCAATGAGCATGAATCATCTTAACATTAAGTATTGAGCATACACCATCAATATAAAAAATTATACATTGGAGGGAGAGGAACAAGTTAGTCTCTCTTCCTATCTTCTCTTTTTTCATTTTATCCTCACATGAAGGTTACATTTTCTCATCTTTCAAAAATAGATCCTTTGTACGTGGGTATCTACATGGTTGCATGTTTGTCAAGACCCTTTCTACCCACCTAAGCTACATTTATGGGGGGTGTTGGCATATATTTAGTTTCTTTCATTTAGTTAATTATTTTAGTGTATTGGTGTGCACCTAGAAGAAGCTTACTTAAGTAAGTATCTACTTGGGTAGATGTTATCTTCCTTGCACATAGGTAGGCATCTACTTACAAAGGTACTATGCATTATATATTTAATAATTGTGGTTGTACTTTCCTAGTTTGGTGGAAACTTGTACACATGTACTTTCTCCTTTGTCCCACATTAGTTGCATGTTCAAGTCTCTTGGTGGCACATCCTTTTATATACCCACTCATAGCTCACCCTTGAGTATTTAATTGTATTGCCTCCTCTATTTTGGAATAGCTATCATATTGCATTCTACAATCTTCAATTGTCTATGCACTTTTGTAATTATGGTTACTCTTATCAAGATCTTGGATTTGTTTGCACCCCATTAGTAAATCTTATAAAACATGTTAGAAAAGTAGCTATAAAAAATTGAATTGAGTTTCATCATGACAATATGGCATCAACAAGGATCGTCACTAATCAAAATCACAAATGGATGGATGGATGGATGAACATGCAAGGTATCAAATATGCATAAATTTTATAGTCCTACAAGTTGATCTTTTTCATTGTTCAAGAATTGGTGTGTTTTACAACTAGCACAATGCCATTATGTGTACATCATGGAGTACTCAAATTGTGATGCACATAACATGTGTCTTGGATTAAATGTTAACTTGTTGAATAATTGTAATTGATAATTAGTTATTGTAATATGAATTTGTAAGGTTTGGATTCACCTTAACTTTAAGGTTATTAGACAAAAGTCTATATGTAAAGGCATTTATCATCATAACCATCATCAATTATAGCAATTTCTATTCAAATAAAATATGATTGATTAATTAGGTTGTCTCTTGTTTTGAGAGATAACTTGAAGTGGCTCCTTTTAAAATATTGTAAATTGTAACCCTAACTTGAAGTAATTGTATCTCAAATGTATTGAAAATTAGTGCACCTTAACCCATCATAAATCCTTTATGTCACACATTTTAATTACATTTGAGCATTGTTTTGTATATATGATTTTGTAACTTAGTAGAAGATTTATTTTAAAATATTAATTGTGACTATCTTGAAAAATAATTTATCCAATAAAAATTTGTACCTTAGCATTGCAATTACATGCTGGGGCATATTAAATCATATGATGGATATAGATGATTAGATAAACAAATAGTGTTTGATGTGGGCACTCACATATTTTATTTCAAACTTGTCAACAAAATGCCACCAAAATCAACTTCAAAGTTATGGTTCCATAAAATTAAATGGTAAATAAAAGAATGTTTGAAGTCCTTGAGATTAAAATATGTGGAATACAAAATTTGATGTTATAAATACTCTAGACTGAGACAATTTACTTTTTGGTATTTTGGTTTTAAG